>JAAGKR010012392.1:3461-16599 GCA_011419295.1 Clarias macrocephalus
AAATTAGTTCATGCCTTTATCACCTCTAGGTTGGACTATTGTAACGCCTTACTGTCTGGTTGTTCAACTAGGTGTATAAACAAGCTTCAGTTGGTGCAGAATGCAGCAGCGAGGGTCCTCACTAGAACCAAAAGATACAAGCACATCACCCCTATCTTATCTACACTGCATTGGCTCCCTGTGAAATTTCGCATCGATTTTAAGATACTACTTTTGACGTTTAAAGCACTAAATGGGCTCGCGCCACTGTATTTGAGTGAACTGTTGGTGTCTTACGATCCGCCACGCCTACTCCGATCAAAGAATGCAGGCTGCCTGTCAGTACCACGTATTATTAAAACTACAGCAGGGGGCAGAGCTTTTTCTTACAAAGCCCCAAAGTTATGGAATAGTCTTCCTATTAATGTTCGGGACTCAGACACAGTCTCAGTGTTTAAGTCTAGGCTAAAAACTTATTTATTTAGCCAAGCATTTTTGTAAATAGATTAGCCTTAGGTAAAGGAGCAGATCTGGGGGACTCATGGACGTAGAGTATTCTGGTGAACTGGTATGTTTAGATGCTGTCCTCCCCACTCTCATTGTTCACTCAGGTTTGTTGACGGTGAGGTGATTGGTTGCTTTACATCTCAGGGAGCCCTCATGTTTGTGTTTCCTTCTGGCTCTCCCCCTTTTAGTTATGCTGTTATAGTTAGTCCTGCCGGAGTCCCTGCTTGCACTTTGCACTAATATACATTCACCTTATACATGTTGACTGTGACCATACCTAACTGCCATCTCTCCTTATTTTCTGTTCACTTCTTTTCTGCTCTCTCCTCTCTCTCTCTCTCTCCCTCTCTCCTTTCCCTCTCTGTCTCTCTGTCGAGCTATACATGTTCGCTCCTGAGTTGCCAGTGATCCAGACCCCTCTTCCCTCTGGACCCGTCTAACTGGTCCTAGAGTCCTGCTTCTGGTTGGAGATCTCGTCGCATGGATGCCCCGTGTGGTCTGCCTGGATTTGTATGGTGGCTGGGGATGGTTTCCATTAAGACTGTCCTATCATCGATTGATGCTCTGGGGACCTGTGACTTCAGTTGTTCGATAGCTCAGGACTGGAATCTCCTACAGTCTACCTGAGCCTCCAGGAACAAACTGGACTCCTTTTAATTTTAACACATCTCCTGTTACACTGAACTTCCAGTACACATTATTAAGTTGATCAATCCCTGCTATCCGTTATCACCCAGATGAGGATGGGTTCCCTGTTGAGTCTGGTTCCTCTCAAGGTTTCTTCCTATTACCATCCCAGGGAGTTTTTCCTTGCCACCGTCGCCATCGGCTTGCTCATCAGGGACAATCTCATCATTTTAATTCATACACATTGCATACAGACTTACTTCTTTTTATTGTGTAAAGCTGCTTTGCGACAATGTCAATTGCTAAAAGCGCTATATAAATAAAATTGACTTGACTTGACTCATCAGGGAAAATCTGATAAATATAATATATACATACTTTCTCACACTTTTCAAACTCATTTCCATATTTTTTTATTCTGTAAAGCTGCTTTGCGACAATTCCCATTGTGTAAAATACTATAGAAATAAAACTGAATTTAATTACATTTTTATAATATTTCTGGCAGGTTAAACATCTCACAGGCAGAACCAAGCAGGGCCCAAGAGATGTCATGGGGGTAAATCAGAATGATTTCATTTGGATTGAAGAAACATTGTCCATAGCTAATGAGGAAATATGTTCCTCAGTAATTCAGTAGTGTCTGCACTGTCAATGTTTCACCTCCTTTGATAAGCAGAGGAAGAGGAGGGCAGGGCGGTTGGGTGGGTATGAAGGGTTTGATCAGTAAAACATAAAAAATGCAGTTTATGCAGCACATGGTAGGCAACAGGGTAGGCAACTGGTTGGCGACCTTAATAAGTTCTACTGTAGATTTGAAACTTGCCGTTTCACAGCAACACGTGACCATCTTTCAACACAACCATTAACACCTCCAGTAACCCCACACACCCTCTCCCCGTCTCCTGCATTTCGGTGTGTAAAAACGAAGTTTGTCAGATCTTCCTTCCTGTTTCAAACACTTCACAATAATCCCCATTCCAAAGAAACCCAAAATTACAAAACTTAATGACTATAGACCAGTTGCCCTAGACTGGTTCTGGCTTATTTGAAGGACATCCCTGGACCCTTATAGTTTGCCCCCTGCAGTTTGCTTATAGGGGTAGATGATGCAGTCAAACATGACTGCATTTCATCTTGCACTTCACTTCAGCTTTCAATACAATCATCCCAGCACTGCTCCAGACCAAACTATTCCAGCTATACCTGTCAGTGTATCACCAGGTTCTGACAAACAAGCAACAGCTAGTGAGACTGGAGAAATTCATGCCCAACAGACACACCAACACTGGTGCCCCTCAGGGCTGCATTCTCTCCCCACAGCTCTTCTCCCTGTACACAAATGACTGCACATCTACAGACCCCTCCGTCTCAAGCTCATGAAATTTGCAGACGACACTACAGTCATCAACCTGGAGCTGAACATGCTCCAAAACAGTGGAGACTATTGTGGACTTCAGAAGATAAGAAACATATTACTAAATGATGCAGAAAACTAATTCATGCTTTTATCACCTCTAGGTTGGACTACTGTAACATCATACTGTCTGGTTGTTCAACTAGGTGCATAAACTGTCACGCTCTCCACTAGGAGGGTTACAGGAGACCAGTCGTCGAATCTGAGACACATGGAAGGTGGGGTTGATCCGGCGCATGGATAATGGCAGGGCGAGCTAAACAGAGCAGGTGTTGATCACCCGGGAGATTGGCTTTACATCGGAAAATGTTTACTGAGCGCCGCAATTGGGAGCGGGCCTGCTGCCAAGTCCTCTTACAGCGCCGGACGAACGCTTGGGCGGAAGGTACTGTGACTTCCTCCTCTTGAGCAGGGAACAGAGGCGGTTGGTATGCCAGACAGCAATGAAAAGGTGACATTCCGGTGGAGGACGTGGGGAGCGAGTTGTGGGCGTATTCTATCCACGGGAGAGATCTATTCCATGAGGCCGTGTCCCGTGACGCCATACATCTAAGAGACTTCCTGGATGATCCTTTCCGTCTGTCCGTTGCTCTGGGGGTGGAAGCCAGAGGATAAGCTGGGTGTGGCACCAATGAGCTTACAGAAGGCTTTTCAGAATTGTGAGGAAAACTGCGGGCCCCTGTCTGAAGGAAGACTGTGAAGTCGGAAAACATGGGACACCAGGAGTTCGGCTGTTTCTTTAGCTGAAGGGAGTTTGGGGAGCGAGATGAAGTGAGCGGATTTGGAGAATCGTCCCACAATTGTCATGATGCAGGTATTATTGTCTAAGGGTGGTAATCCTGTAACAAAATCGAGGGAGATGTGCGACCATGGGCAATGAGAGATAGGGAGTGGTCTGAGAAGGCCCTCCGGGGGGCGATTAGTGGTCTTTTTCCTGGAACAAGTATCGCATGACGCTACAAAGCCCTGAACATCCTCCTTGATGGTTGACCACCAGAAACGTTGTTTAGTGAGAAATAGAGTGCGGACTACGCCCGGAGGGCATGCCAACTTGGAGCTGGCCCAGTTTAATACAGCAGGATGGAGAGGGCTTGGGACAAAGTGTCGGTTCGGGAGGACATTGCTTGGACCTGGTTCATGTTCAAGTGCACGTAGTACCTGGTTCTCTATTACCAAACGAGTGTCAATCATCAGGCAATGTGGAGGGAGACTGGTTTCTTGGGTGGGGGAATCCATAGGGAGGGAGAACTGTCTAGAGAAGGCATCAGGCTTAGTATTCTTAGAACCCGGGCGGTAGGACAAGGTAAAATTTAACCTGGAAAAGTACAAGGACCAACGAGCCTGACGAGAGTTAAGTCTCTTGGCTGACCTTAAATATTCTAAATTTCGATGGTCTGTCCAGACCAGAAAAGGGTGTTCAGCCCCCCTCCAGCCAGTGTCTCCACTCCTCCAGTGCTAGCTTGACGGCTAACAGCTCGCGGTCTCCAATTCCATAATTGCGTTCAGACGAAGAGAGTCGGCGTGAGAAGAAGGAACAGGGGTGGAGTTTGTTATCCTTGGGGAACCTTTGGGAGAGAACGGCGCCCACACCTGTTTCTGATGCGTCCACTTCGACCACAAACTGGAGGGATGGGTCCGGGAAGGTGAGGACAGGGGCAGATGTGAAACTACGCTTGAGTTCCTTAAAGGCCTTGTCGGCCAGTGCACTCCATCGAAACAATGATTTTGTGGACGGTGGAGGTGGAGGTGCTGCCACGAAGCTATAGTTCCGGGTGAAACTTCTGTAAAAATTGGCGAAGCCCAGAAAACATAGAAGTTCCCGCCTAGAGGAGGGTACCGGCCAATCGGTGACTGCCTTCATCTTAGCTGGGTCCATGCGAATACCTGATGGTGATATGAGGAACCCGAGGAAGGAGGTGGAGTCGCTGTGAAATTCACATTTCCCGGACTTGACAAAGTTTGTTCTCCATGAGCTTTGTAGAACTTGTCGGACATGGGATCTGTGTTCCTTCAGGATGCGGGAAAATATCAGAATATCATCAAGGTAGACGAATGCAAAAACATTAAGAAAATCTCTCAGTATATCATTAATCAGGGCCTGGAAGACAGCCGGGGCGTTGGTCAGTCCGAAGGGAACCACGAGGTATTCATAGTGGCCCGTAGGTGTATTAAAGTCCGTCTTCCATTCATCCCCCTCTCGAATCCTCACTAGGTGATAGGCATTTCAAAGGTCTAACTTAGTAAAAACACGTGCGTCCTGGAGTAACTCGAAGGCTGAGGAAATGAGAGGGAGTGGGTAGCAGTTTTTTACAGTGATCTCGTTGAGCCCCCTATAGTCAATGCAGGGTCGAAAAGATTCGTCTTTCTTCTCCACGAAGAAGAACCGCGCCTTATGGAGACGAGGAGGGACAAATGATTCCCGCCGCAAGTGATTCTGTAATGTATTGATCCATGGCCTCCCTCTCCAGGCGTGAGAGAGAATATAATCGCCCCCTGGGCCGGGTAGTACCAGGAAGAGGATTAATAGCACAATCATATTGGCGGTGGGGAGGTACCGAGACTGCGTGAGAACTAAAAACTTTCCAGAGATCGTGATACTCGGTTGGGACGTTTGAGAGGTTGGAGAGGTCCTCAGGCTGAGAGGATGGAGACCCTTTGACAGTAGAACAGAGACATGATGACAGACATGAGGTACTCCATTCCAGAACTCTCTTATTGAGCCAATCTATGTGTAGCTGTAGCCATGGGAGACCCAAGACGAGCGGGTGGTGGGAGCTCTTAGCAATCAAGAAGGAAATTACTTCTGAGTGGTTCCCTGAGAAGTGCAAGGTGACTGGTTCTGTGCGATGAGTGATGGGGGCCAGGAAACAACCATTGAGGGCCTGCACAGGGAGTGAGTGACTCAGGGGCATGGAAAGGATGCCAAGGAGGTTCGCCAGTGAAGAGCAGATCTGATTTTGGTCGGCCCCTGAATCCAGCAAGGCATACGTGTCATGGGATTGATTATTGTTGGGCAGGGTTACTGAAAAATAGGAGTGATGGTTGGGAAAAGATTTAAGATCCGGGCCCTCCGGTGCACCCAAAATTACAGAGGGGCCTGGCCTTTTACCGGGCAGTTTCGTGAGAAATGACCCAACTGGCCACAGTAGAAACATGCCCCCTTATCCCGTCTTCGTTGTCGTTCCTCAGGAGGAATACGGGGCCCGCCCACCTGCATTGGTTCAGGAGGGGTCTCCATAAAGCTGGTAGAGGCTGCAGGTGGTGGTGGCCAGAGGCTCAGGCTGCGCTCCTGCTGCCTGAGGCGCTTACGAGCATCGATGCGCACTGCCAAATCAATGAGGTCTTGGAGATTGGAAGGTGGTTCACGTGCAGACAGTTCATCTTTGACATTATCTGAGAGACCATGGAGAAATGCGTCAAAGCGAGCTTGGTCATCCCTGCCACATGAAGACGCCAATGTGCGAAACTCAATGGCATAATCATGGACAGATCGGGTTCCCTGTTGAAGAGTTAATATCTGTCCAGCCGCCAGGCGTCCGGTGGATGAGCAATCAAAAACCCTTCTCATTTCTTCAGTAAAATGTTTTATAGGTGAAGCAGCAGGGCAATTGGGCATCCCACATTGCGGTTCCCCACTCTCTCGCCCTACTGGAGAGGAGGGTGATAATGTATGCCACCTTAGTTCGTTCTGTAGGGAAAGACGAGGCCTGTAACTCGAGAACTAGAGAACACTGAGACAAGAAAGAATGGCAGGTGTTAGGATCCTCATCATAAGTCGGCAAGGCAGGCAGGCATGGCTCATGGGGCGGTGCGACAGCTGCGGCTGCCAAGAGGCGAGGGGCTGGGGTAGGAGCTGGAGGTGTTTGTAATTGCTGAATTTGGTTGGCAAGCGAGGTCAGGGTTTCGGTTACTGTTTTAAGGGTACTGGTGACCTCCTGAATGTCACGCTGATGTGAACCCAAGAGCGCTCCCTGACTTTCCAGTGCGGATCTCAAGTGGGTAAACTCCGTTGGATCCATAATGGCCAGATTATGCTGTCACGCTCTCCACTAGGAGGGAAACACGCAGATCCAATAGCAGAGAATGAAGGAAGGAGAAGGAGACTTATGGCCAGCAGAGGGTGTCCCGGCGCGGGGAGGTAGGGAGGCGGTGCCGAAATCCACTTCAGGGAAACGGAGTCAATGAGGAAGCTGATCAGTAATCCACTAAAGTCAGTAACTTCCTTGTGAAATGTAATCCTGAAGCATGCAGTCAGACGTGAGCAGGGATCAGAGCTGACAGCATATATATATCAAGGACAGACAATCTCATAGTCAGACGTGAGCAAAGGTCAAAAACCGGTAAATCCAACAGTGTGAAATCCGAGAGCAGACAGATACGTGGTCGAGAGCAAGCGTAGGTCAAAAGCCGGTATTCCTAATAACGTCAAATCCGAATCGCGAAGACAGAGTCAAAAACGAGAAGCATAAGTCCAGCAAAGCGGGGTGAGTAAACTGAGACAAACAAAATGCGAGAGTAAAGGCAACACGGCACAATAATCTGGCAACGGGTGGGTGTCTAGCAGCGTCTTAAATAAGCAGATCTGATCACTCCAAATCAGTAACAGGTGAGCTCGAGCCGTGACTGAGGCGGCAAAAACCAAGAGGCGGCGCGGAGCTGGAACCAGAGTGATTCTGATTATTTTCAGAGGAGCTATGTTGTGGGCGAAATCCGGCGCATTGTGACATAAACAAGCTTCAGTTAGTTCAGAATGCAGCGGCAAGAGTCCTCACTACAGCCGGAAGATTTGAGCACATCACCCCATCTTGCCCACACTGCGTCGGCTCCCTGTGAAATTTCGCATCGATTTTAAAATACTACTTTTGACATATAAAGCATTAAATGGTATTGCACCGCAGTATTCAGTTAAATTAAATTTTATTTGTATAGCGCTTTTAACAATTGTCAATTTCACAAAGCAGCTTTACACAACCAAAGAAACTGAAAGTTTATATGAAATGTGAATATGTATGAATCAAAATGATTGGATAGTCCCTGAAGAGCAAGCCGAGGGTGACAGTGGAAAAAACTCCCCGAGATTGCAATAGGAAGAAACCTTGAGAGGAACCAGACTCAACAGGGAACCCATCCTCATTTGGGTGAAACAGAAAGCAGGAATTGAGCATTCATACTGTGTGTTAGTCGGCAGTCAGTTCAGTATAACAGTTGATTTCTTTAATCAAGTATCTGAGTTACCTGCTAGTGTCTTACGATCCGCCACGCCTACTTCGATCAAAGGATGCAGGCTGCTTGTCAGTACCATGTATTATGAAAACTACATCAGGGGAATAGAGATTTTTCCTACAAAGCCCCAAAGTTATGGAACAGACTTTCAATTAATGTTCGGGGCTCAGACACAGTCTCAGTGTTTAAGTCTAGGCTAAAAAACTATTTATTTATCCAAGCATTTTTGTAAATAGATTTGCCTTAGGTGAAAGGAGCAAATCTGGGGAACTCATTGACGTAGAGTATTTTGGTGAACTGGTATGTTTAGATGCTGTCTTCCCCTTTCTCTTTGAGTCCTCAGGTTTGTTGACGGTTGTAATGATTGGTCACTTTACATCTCAGGGAGCCCTCATGTCTCATGTTATGCCCACTAAATATACATTCGCCTTATACATTGACTATGACCATACACCTAACTTATCTCTCCTACACTTCTGCTCTCTCCTCTTCTCTCTTTCCCTCATCCTGTCTCTCTGTCGAGCTATACATGTCGCTCCTGAGCTGCCAGTGATCCAGACCCCTCTGCCCACTGGATCTGTCCGACTTGTCCTGGTTTCCCGTGAGAATGTGTTTCCTGTTGAGTCAGGTTCCTCTTAAGGTTCCTCTCAAACTTCAAAAATTCTTAAAAATGCTATACAAATAAAATTCAATTGAATTGAACTGAAAAGGAGCTGAATTTTGTGACCCTGCCGCAGAGGAGGAAAAGGCCACTAGGAGATGTACGTCGAGGCCCTCATACGTCGAGAACAATTTTTCCCCCACAGGCAACCTACCTTATGAACAGTTAAATGTTCTCCTCACAGGCAATAAAAATATGTGCAATATTATTAGGTGCAATACTGACTGATATTACCCCACATCCTATTCCATTTCTTGTTAATATTTTTGTTATTTGTTTAATGTAGTGTGTGATGTCAATCTTTGGAAGCTTCGTTCTCCAAACCAATTCCTTGTACAGTACAGGCCAAAAGTTTGGACACACCTTCTCATTCAAAGAGGTTGAATTTGTATTATGGCAATAAAAAAGCAGCTAAGTGAAGAAAAAACGAGTGGCCGTCATTACTTTAAGAAATGAAGTTCAGTCAATCCGAAAAATTGGGAAAACTTTGAAAGTGTCCCCAAGTGCAGTCACAAAAACCATCAAGCGCTACAAAGAAACTGGCTCACAAGCGGACCGCCCCAGGAAAGGAAGACCAGGAGTTACCGAGTCACCAGCCAGGAGTCAAGTTCATCTGAGTCACCAGCCTCAGAAATCGCAGGTTAACAGCAGCTCAGATCAGAGAGCAGGTCAATGCCACACAGAGTTCTAGCAGCAGACACATCTCTAGAACAACTGTTAAGAGGAGACTGTGTGAATCAGGCCTTCATGGTAGAATATCTGCTAGGAATCCACTGCTAAGGTGTGTCCAAACTTTTGGTCTGTACTGTATGTGCAAACGTACTGGGAAGTAAAGTTCTTTCTGATTCTGATAGGACCCTCCTTAAGCTGAGCTTCATGAATTCCAAATGGCACTTGTGTTTCAAAGAAAAGATGGGGAAAGAAAAGAGAGCCCATCAGACCAAGGCCCTGTCCACACAAAGCTGAGTTTTTTTTTTTTAATGTAGATTTTTCTCTACGTTTTGGCCTCTTCCACATGCAAACACAATTTTTGTCATTGAAAACTTTGAACTTTTTTTTTTTTTTTTTTTTTTTGAGTGGTGTTATGTGGACAGGGGAAACAAAGATTTTGGCTTTTTGCAACATCACCATGTTTGCCCATGGTGTCATGATAAGGGATGCTCCTAACAGCACTTAACGGGGTGTTTTTGCATTGGTTGTGTGGACAGAAAATAAAGAAAGAAAGAAAGAAAGAAAGAAAGAAAGAAAGAAAGAAAGAAAGAAAGAAAATACAATAAAAAATAATAATTAATAAAAATTTAAAACAGGTAGAAAAAAAATACCTGGCTGTTACATCTGATGGCCTTAGCTTTATGAAACCCTAAACAAATTAAACTATTATGTTTTAAGGAAAAGGGTTATATACAGTATTTTACAGAAGTCACTGGTCTTTTCTACATCTTACATTCTGCAAATGTCTTTCTAAACTTATGATGTTAACAGGATAGAAACCCCCTGCACAGAAGACTCAGCAAGGACACAACAGTAACATTAGACATCACTAAATGTCAAATGCTTTAATATGTCTAAGACGTCATAAAATTAGGATCACAAATATGTGATCCTCACATATGATGCTGACCGTCATGTTCCTATTGAAATACACTATGTGTATTCATTATTTATGACCAGGAAGAACCTTTTATTTGAGCAAAATCTCATTGGTGAGCATAACTGTTGAATATGAAAATTTGTAAATAAACACTTAATAATAATCTCTTACTGGATTTAATAAAAGCAAAGTTTGGGTACCCATATCTCTCAACAGATTCCTTGATATGTTCAGTCTTCCTTTCCATCAGTCCTTGTAGGTATGTTCTCAGCCCAGCCCTACAAGGACTGAGTTTGTGATCCAAAGAATGAAAATAGAGCAAGGGGGAAAGTTGCCAGAAGAACTCATTCTTCAACATAGTCAGTAAAAACCTAGCAGCTGCTTTACTTGGAGGACTGTGTAAAAGTGTAAAATATGCAAAAAAGAAAAAAAAAGTTACTATTTGGTGTGAAAACTTGTTGCTTGAAAATAATCAGTAGAATTAGATAGATATTTGTGTAGTAGTATAAGTAAAACAGCTGGGAGATTTTACTGATTGTGCTGGAGAGTATGCAAGAGTTTTTCTGATTTTTCTGATTTATTTTCATGCAAAACCCAGGAGCCTACATTTTTCCCCCAACCTGAAAACTATTCAGATTGAAAAATTTGGTCTTGTACATAATAATACAGACATGATAAACATACAGTACCAGTCAAAATTTAACACACCAGTAAAAAATCTGGACACAGGTTTAGATTTATTTTGTATATGAAAGAACAAAACCATGGACCTTTTTAAAACTGTGAAATAACATCTATGGCATCATGTGATTCATAAACAACAACAACAGTCAACATTTAGAGCACCTCAGTCTAATTAGAGCGTAAGTAGCAGACGCATCTTAACTGTTCAATACATTGTTTTACAATGTATAAATAAACAAAATCATGAATGACCATGTAATTAGATGGTGTGTCCAAATTTTTGACAGGTAGCTATATAAGAAATTTGTTCCAAAGATAATATGGTGCCTAAGACTTTTGAACAGTACTGCAAGACCACTGCAATTTACTCCAGAAAACTTGTGGAATGTCATCAAGAGGAAGATAGATGGTCACACACCATCAAGCAAAGCTGAGCTGTTTGCTTTTTTGCAAAAAGAGTGGTATAAACTTATCCAACAGCAATGTGAAAAACTGGTGGAGAGCAAGCAAAAATGCATGAAAGCTGTAATTGCCAATCGGGGTTATTCCACCAAATAGGATGAGAAGTTTGAGAGCTGCTTTCAACTGAGGCATTTGCATTTGAAATCAGTTGCTGTACTGTCAGAGTGCCATATCAATAGAAATTCAGATTTTTTCATATGAACATATACTTCTGTTTATCAAATATGTTGTAAAAGTAACAGAAAATGGAGTCAAGACATTTACAAGATCAGAAATAAGAATTATTGCTTTTTTAGTTTTTAAAAGGACATGCTCATAATCCAAAGCATATCACGTCATCTGTAAAGCATAGTGAAGATTATATGTAAGCCTTATATGTCTTGTTTGGCATGATGAATTCTGAGCTGATTACAGATAGATTACAGATGGTCAGAATTAGTCACATTCTGCAGATGCTGGTTCACATTGCATATGGACAACAACCTGAAGCATACCTCAGAAACAGCTCAAAACTTGCAATACAAAACAATACAATGGAATGCCCAAATCCATTATACATCTGAGTAATAAAATCTAACCGAGTATACATTCCACTGCTTAAAGGCAAAACTAAAGACAAAATGATTGAAGGACCAGCAGGAACTAAAATTTTTAAACATTAATTAACCTGACCTGACTGCACATGCAATATAACTGAAGTAAATAAAAAACATCAGAAAAAATAGCAGTATAATATTGTGTATGTACATAAGCATACATAAGTATTTATGTATACAAGTTATACATAAGTATAAGTATAGTATTGTGTATGTACCTCGAAGCTGATCACAGCAGGAGCTGTCAGGTTGATGGCTGTGTATGACACCATTACTTGGCTTTGGATGCTCATAACTGTGAGACAAAGCCAGCATGGGCTGATCACTTTCATTTTTGCTGTTTGCATCTTGCTCTGTCAAAGATGGGGGAAACCCAAACATGAAGATAGCAGAGAAAAAAAGTAATGCCCCACAGAGGAGGAAGCCTCCCCACCAGGCTCCAATCCAGCGAGGGTCATCTGGGGTGATGTCCAGATTGGCTGAAGATTTGTTCCCACATGATGATGGACAAAGAAAAATGAGCATAACATTAAAGGGTGCCTTTTAACCATTTATTTAACATATACACAAAATCCTTTGTTTTCCACTTTAACACTCAGATGAAAATTGCTTTCATGGGGTTAAACTTTCACAAAGATTAAAGTCCATATCTGGATCAAAGAAAATAATACCACCACACTAAAGACTTTCAGCTTTAATTCTAATTGTAATTAATTTTGCCAAACATGCGACATTAACCACACAGGGAGAACATGCAATATATAATATATATATATATATATATATATATATACACACACACACACACACACACACACACCTACACACACACACCTACACACACTGCTCAAAAAAAGAAAGGGAACACTTAAACAACACAATGTAATTCCAAGTCAATCACACTTCTGTGAAATCTAACTGCCCACTTAGGAAGCAACACTGACGATCAATTTCACATGCTGTTGTGCAAATGGAATAGACAACAGGTGGAAATTATAGGCAAGTAGCAGGTGGTGACCACAGACCACTTCTCAGTTGCTATGATTTCTGGCTGATATTTTCGTCACTTTTGAATGCTCGCGGTGCTTTCACTCTAGTGGTAGAATGAGACGGAGTCTACAAACCACACAGGTTGGCTCAGGTAGTGCAGCTCATCCAGGATGGCACATCAATGCGAGCTGTTGCAAGAAGGTTTGCTGTGTCTGTTAGCGTAGTGTCCACAGCATTGAGGCGCTACCAGAAGACAGGCCAGTACATCAGGAAATGTGGAGGAGGCCGTAGGAGTGCAACAACCCAGCAGCAGGACCGCTACCTCTGCCTTTGTGCAAGGAGGAACAGGAGGAGCACTGCCAGAGCCCTGCAAAATGACCTCCAGCAGGCCACAAATGTGC
>JAAGKR010012393.1:0-16599 GCA_011419295.1 Clarias macrocephalus
TGTGTGTGTGTGTGTGTGTATGTATGTGAGTGAGTGAATCAGTGTGTGTGTGTGTGTGTGTGTGTGTGTGTGAGTGTGTGTGAGTGAGTGTGTGTGTGAGTGTGTGTGTGTGTATGTATGTGAGTGAGTGAATCAGTGTGTGTGTGTGTGTGAGTGAGTGAATCAGTGTGTGTGTGTGTGTGTGTGTGTGTGTGTGTGTGTGTGAGTGTGTGTGAGTGTGAGTGAGTGAGTGTGTGAAGTCTCATCTTACGAATAGTTCAGTCTTATTGGTAAATTGATGTTTTAATGAGTGAATCAGTTTATTTCAGCAGTGCTGTAATATTGGAATAATAATTGTCATTTTACTTATAATCAATATATTTACTTTATTTTCAATATTCATAGAAGTTCAATAAAACTAATATTTTAGTGTCTAAACTTTTATGTCTTAAGGAGCGAATCAGAAAATCATCAGTCAGTGTTTTTCTTCTTAATTATTTTTTATTATAACACCTCACATTTTCAAGACATTGAAAGAAATAAACAGATTTAATTTCAGTGATCATTTCTGATCCTGTATTTACCTCCTTTTTCCTGCACAGTGAGAGTAAATTTTGCGGTTCTGGAATCTGTTTACTGTTAAGTGATCTTTAAAGTTCATTTTGCCAGTTTGTGTGCAGTTCTTGTGTGTGTAGTTTAATTGAAACATGAGCATTACCATGGTAACCGTCTGTCCATTTTGTCATATTGGATATCTGCATGGCAACCGAACTACAGAATTAATAAAGTCAAATGACACACACACACACACACACACACACACACACACACACACACACACACACACACACACACACATTTGAATAATTTAGTTAAAAAAAGATCATAATAGATGAGAGCAGTATAGTATGTTGTGATAGTGACTGAGAGAGTACAGTTGTGTTCTGATTGATTGGCTGAGAACGGTACAGTGTGTTCTGATTGGCTGAGAGCAGTCCCTCATGTTCTGATTGGCTGAAAGCGAAACACTGTGTTCTGATTGGCTGAGAGAATAGTGATGGTTTGTAACATGGCAGAAACATTATATTGTGGAATGATATGGCTAATACGATAACAGAAACACAATCACACCATCACACACTTGGCTACTGTTCCTTGTGTTAAAGTGCTACATTTCCTTTGAGTAAGGTCTTTTCTGTGTCCTTGGCCTGCACTCATACGTTTATTTGTATTTTAATGCCTTATATAGAAATAAAGACCCGGTTCCTTCGCTTCTTTCCCCCCTCTCTCTGATTCTTCATGTCTGCCTGATAAAGTCAGCGGGTCGGTGATGACTGAGCTTTTAGTGATCCATCATCACGTTCTCCGCTGTGTTTACACAGATCTGGCCGCCAGACCTTCAGTGCTGTGGATAGAGTTACATGTTTGGAGAGAAAACGTGAGCAAAAAGAAAAGCGTCGGTGGTATTATTTGATGTTTTGTGAATGATGTCATCGTTTCAGCTCCCAGCGTTTTGCGACATTAATCTGCTAAAAAGCAAGAAACAGTTACACTCCATCACTTAGCACTAATATATTAACAGACAGTGTATTCTGATTGGTGGAGAGAGGTAGAGTATGCTATGATACACTGGGAGCAATATGGTGTGTTCTGATTGGCCAAGAGCTGTAAGGTGTGTTCTGATTGGCTGAGAGTGGTTCAGTGTGTTTTCATTGGCTAAGAGTGCTACAGAGTGATCAGATTGGCTGAGAGTGTTTCAGTGTTTTCTTATTGGCTGAGAGCACTACAGTGTGTTTTGATAGACCGAGAACGGTTCAGTTTGTTCTTATTGGCTGAGGGCTGTATTGTGTGTTGTGCTTTGGTGCGTTCTGCTTTGAGACAATGACCATTGTTAAAAGTGCTATAGAAATAAAATTGAAATTGAATTGATTGGCTGAGAGCAATATGGTGTGTTCTGATTGGCTGCGAGCAGTATGGTGCGTTCTGATTGGCTGAGAGCAGTATGGTGCGTTCTGATTGGCTGAGAGCAGTATGGTGCGTTCTGATTGGCTGAGCGCTGTATACTGTGTTCTCCTGAGCTTTGAAAAAAATCCAGTGAGATTTGATTGGCTGAGAACAGTGTGTTCTGTTTGGAGGACTGTGCTGTGCTCTGATTGGCTGAGAGCAGTTACTGGGGTGGAAATAGGGACAGATAGCTAAGTTGGATCCAGACTTGTTTTTTTATCAGGGTGAGCTGCTGTTTTTAGATCAAATGGCAGAGAACCAGATGCTAGACGAGTATTTACGAGGTGAGAAGTAGGTGCAGCAATATCCTACTGGCATGGCAATGCGTTAGATTTCTTGGCTAACTCTATAGGAGAGGCTTCGGGATGAAAAACAGTAGAAGAAAAGAGACAGTGGAAAAAGTCTGCAGATTGAGTCAGAGCACAAGAGAGCATTTTATTTCATGCATTTGATAATGACAGGTACGAGAGAGTTTCCCTTCTAAGGGTAATATTGATAATAGGAAAAGATCAGACAGAATATGAAGTGCAAAAATGTTTTGCACATCTCAGTCTGATGAAAACCCATAGAGAGGACACAAACCTAAGAATGTAAGTAAGGGATAAAAAAGTGCTTTGCACATCAGCAGGAAACCATATAGCATAATCTCTTCTGTCCTGAACCTACAGCTTTACCTCAGATTGGTACAAAGCTCTCACACTGGAGACTCCTTTCATACAGGTTAATAATCGTCTCCTTACTCAAGGAAAACATCTCCACATGAATCATTTTTATTATCATTCAGCGTCCCTGTAAATGAGCTGTTAATCTAAAATCAAGTGCATTCATATAAACCTGCACTACTGCTGCTTCTATAGACAACTAATCAACACCTTCTCTTCTGGACCAATCAGAGTCCAGATTTCAGCGGCTCTCAGCCCGTCATGAACACATCACCACCCGGCGCTGGAAGTCTGCTGGTTTCCATGGGTGCTTTATATAATAGCTTCATCATGTTTTTTTTCTTTCATGTTCATCCTGACCTCTCTCACTGCTTCCGAACTGTGGTGCCTGCTGACCTCTGACCTCTGACCGTCGAGCCGTGACTGTGCCTGGAGAACAGACGCTAATAGACTGTGCATCGAGTGGCACATTTTTTTCACCGCCTCAGTCACAGAGAGACATTCTTTCTCTGCCAGATTCCCTCAGTGGGGAAAAAAGAAACGGGAAAAAATAGAGGGGGAAAAAAGAAAGAGAGAGAGAGAGAGAGAGAGAGAGAGAGAGAGGGGTCTTTGTGTGGCTTTAGTCGTGTGTGTTTTTTTTTTTTTTTATTGTTGCCGTGTGAATGAATAGAGCAGCGACTGTGTTTTTACTCCTGATTTACAGTGGAACTAAATGAACCCAACGTGCTGTGGGTAACTGGCAAAATTATCGCTGCACTTTTAATAGAATGATGTGGAAAAAAAGTCAAACTCACTCATGGTCATAAAAAAATAGCATTAAAATGCATCTATAAATTTGTACAGCACTTCTGAGTGTTAAATTAACACCCTTTCGAAAAAATATGTTATTTACAGAGGGTACCAATAATTATGAAACTAACTGGCTTGTGTATGAACTAAAATACTATTACACATGTGACAAACAGAACAAAGCAGAAACATTGCTAGCTATGTTAAAAGCTAGTATTGCTAGTCATTTAGTTTGTCTTAGCATTTGTACAAAGTCCTAAAAATAAGATGATTTAAAATGTTTTTTTCTTCACGAGTAATAATTGTGATCATTGTGATGAGCTGATGCTAGTGAATGACACCTGCATGGTAGAAACTACATACACTGATGCCAGTATTTATGGACATTTATGGACTGCCATTTATTTATGGACATTTTCTAATTTATTGTCTTAGCAGTGCAGGAACTTAACACACACCACAAATGCACTAAGAAAATCAATTATTAAGTAGTTTACTCTTTGAACTCTAACGCTAAGCAGGAGTATTGCTGTTAGCTTCCATTAATGACTAGCTGTGCTAAACACTATCGTTGCTAATCATCTTTTTGTTTACATTAGCATTAATTTATTACCAGAAACCTTAAAAAGTGATTATAAATTACCATAGTTATCGCTTCTAACCACTATATAACTGTGTGTGTGTGTGTGTGTGTGTGTGTGTGTTTTCCTGCGTTACCATCTTAGCAGAACACAAAGAGCGCTAGACGCTAAACTGTTTAGCACATAAAGAGTTTTTTACTTTCCAAAACATGACCTTTCCCTCCTTCCTCTCTCTCACTCCCTCCCTCCTGAGTGCACTACAGCAAGTCGTTCTGCACTGACACACGCTAATACACAAGCTAGCACACGCTCACACACCCATTTTTATTCAGTGAGGGCACACACCCTCTGTGTGTGTGTGTGAGTGAGAGAGATTCTGAGATGCTTTGTGCTGAATTAATCACACGCTCTCTTTCATTTCAAGGCCGCATGCCTCAGGCCTGACCCGACCCCTGACCTCTGACCCTCATCAAGCAGCACTCTAAAGAGACACTGGATTATGGGGGGGCGACCAAAGACGCAGAACCGAAAGGTTAACGTTTAATTACATACTACCTGTCTGTCTGTCTGTCTGTCTGTCTATGAATTTTCCTGTCTGTGACTCTGTCTGTCTATCGCTCTGTATTTCTGTGTCTCTCTGCATGTCTGTCTCTGTCTTTCTTTATCTGCCTGTCTTTCAGTCTCTGTATGGCTGTCTCCATCTATTTAAATAGATACCTGTGTGTCTGTCTGTCTGTCTGTCTGTCTGAGTCTCTGTCTTTATCTCTCAGTATGTCTTTCTGTCTGTCTGCCTGTTTGTCTTTATCTGCCCGTCTTTCAGTCTGTGTTTCTGTCTGTCTCTATCTTTCTATTTATATACCTGTCTCTCTGTATGTCTCTATGTTTGTCTCATCTGTATACCTATCTTCCTGTCTCTCTGTCTCTCTTTGTGCCTGTCCATCGTTTTGCTAAGGATTTCCTGCAGACGTTATTATGTTGAATAGAAAATGGAAAATAAAGAGGATGTTTACAGTCACTCACACACGTAAAATTGCATTGGAGCACATTGTGCTGTGACACATTATCTCTATCTGTGTGTGTGTGTGTGTGTGTGTGTGTGTGTGTGTGTGTGTGTGTGTGTGTGTGTGTGTGTGTGAGTGAGAGAGACAGTAAGGGAGAGAGAGAGTTACAGGGCCTGCTGCCTCACATTAGTGTGTTAATTTATGTATGTATGTATGTATGTGTGTATGTGAGTGTGTGTGTGTGTGTGTGTGTGTGTGTGTGCACGCGTGTGTGTGTGCATTCACTATAGGGCTCAAAGGGCTCAACAGCGTAGTGTGTGTTGCTTGTATTATTATTAATCTGCTGCATTATTGAAGTAATATAATGATGCACTTCCTCTAAGTCGTTACCATGGCTACAAACACACAACACGGTGAATGGAAAAGGAAGCGTGTGTGTGTTCTATATTCTCCCTCTGTGGTGTGTTTTAGTTATGTGTGTTTATGTGACTGTTGAATTTGTCTGTAGTTAAAGATTAAAGGAACTGAACTGAACTTAAGACGCAACAGACAGTGGAGGTGAACAGTTTTGTTCTGCGTGTTTCAGTTACGAGGGAAATCTTTACAAAATTAAACGTGTCATAATATAATGTGTGTATATATATAAATATATTGATAAAACCATATGAAATACAGCAACAAAAAAGGTTAACATTTACTAAGTGTGTACAGAAATCATACACTAAAGAAATGATTGTGTAAAGAAACACATTGTGATTGTTTCACTTCATGCAGCTGATTCAGTGTCGAATCACTTCGCAGTTTGCAGGTGCACAGGGTCATGGGGGACCTATCCCATGAAACTTAGGACATTGGGGGGGGGGGGGGGGCTGGTACACCCTGGACAGGTTGCCAATCCATCGCAGGACACTCACACATACAGTATACACATTATTCACACACTACAGGCAATTTGGAAACGCCAGCGAGCCTAATCTGTATGTCTTTGGATTGTGGGAGGAAACCCACCAAGCACAGGGAGAACATGCAAACTCTGTGCAGACAGAGGCGGGAATCGAACCCGGACGCTGGAGGCGCAAGGTGACAGTGCAGTTGATCAAGTTTAGTTAAAATTTTGTCTTTCTTTTGTTTACCCATTACTATACTTTGGACAGATTAATGAAATTTATTAGCCTAAGTCTTTTATTAACAGCTAAGACAAATTGAATTTTCCTTTTGATTTGTGCAAATCTAAATAAAATGAAATAAAAAATAGCAAAGCAAAAGAATGACATTAGCTCTGATTTATTCTCTACAGATAGACCTGTAGCTCAGGAGAACACCCTCAGCGTTTTATTTACTGAATTATACAGTGGTAACTCGGCAAACGAACGCCCCGCCACACACATTTTGACCTTAAGAACTCAAATTTTGCAAGGAATTTGCCGCTGCACACAAAGCCACTTAGGCATATAAGTGTACGAACAGAACGCTGGCTAAATTGCACGTACATCTGGGAGCCATTCAAAATTTGTTTGCATCAGTGGAAAGCCAAGTAAAGTGAGTTTACACAATCTACGTTACATTTTTGCATTTTGTGTAAAATGTAGTGAAGACACAGCACCACGGGTCCCAAGAATGTTATCAAGGACGGTAGCATGAAGAAATGGGAGCCGCTTTCAGTTTGGGTTTTAAAGCAGCCGGTGCCGAGAGGAATCATAAATTAAGGTTAAGTGAGGTTTAATGTCTATTTATTTCATATTTGACATCAATTACATGTCTTCTCTAAATGTTTTGATTGTTTTTATATGCAAAAATATAATTATTCAGTTTGAAATTGGTAATATTGGGAATACTTTTGGGAGGCTAGAACGGATTATCTGCATTTACATTATTTCCTATGGGACAATGCGTTTTACATTACAACATTTCACCTTAAGAGACTCAAAAGACTGGTTGAAATCACATGTCGATGTTCTGCTATACTTCTATTATCCTTTCATGTCAAGTTTAGTGACCTGGTTAAATGTTTAAATATGTAAACCATGATAAGTGTGTGTGTGTATGTGTGGCTGTTTAATGACCTGTTTATTTAATTAAAGTGATTAGACTAAGGGTTTTGACAGATTATAATTACAGCACATCATTGTAATGAGTGTAATTATGGAATATGACATACAGAGCATGTGTAGTTGAAACTGATGCCCTGGAGTGTGTGTGTGTGTGTGTGTGTGTGTGTGTGTGTGTGTGTGTGTGTGTGTGTGTGAAAGTGAAAGAGAGAGAGATAATTATCTGCCATCTAGTGCTTTGACCTTGGTTTCTCTAATAATAATTAAATTCTTATTTAAATTAAATCATCACATCCATGTGCTTTTTTTTTTTTTTTTTTTGCATTCATTCTTCCGGCTGTGTCCCAAATACCCCAATACTTCTACACTGATCACACACATCCATTACGTACACACTACATACTACATATAGTTTTTCCACCGAATGATACGAGAGGAGTGCTACGTAGTGTGCACTACTTAGCACATGAGGGTGAAAAGCGGGCCGGGTGTTTACCTGTGAAAAGCCGCTGACTTGGTAAAAGGGTGTATTTAGGATGGGTGTAACAGGGTGTGTGTTCATCTGCTGTAATCCTCCCAAGAGACTTGAGCAACAATTACACACACACAAATTGTTATTCTGAGCCGAGTGTTGTGGGGAATTTAGCGTGATTACAGACTTTCACTGTTGTAACGTTAACAATAAGTGCTCGCTTAGCGCTGACGTTCTCCTCTGGGGATTAACGTAGTAGAACCTTGCACAAGGTTCAGAACAGCGACGTTCCTCACGTCTTCATTAAAACATTGAGTGTTCAGGTGAAGGCTGTAAAGTCTTTTTATTAAAGTGGAATGTAATAGAAGCGTTTTTCAGTGAGTGAGCCTTCGGACTCATAGATGGAAATGTCAGGGCCAGAGAGTGTGTGTGTGTGTGTGTGTGTGTGTGTGCGTGCACGGCTTGACCTTATATGGAAATTAAGCCATATCTTTTCAATAGTTGTGGTCTTTGAGTAAATATATGGAAATCAGTGAATATCCATCGCTTCCATTTCTACATGTTGTGGCTTTAAACCCAAGGGAAGAACGTGGGTGTGTCCTTGAGTTGATCAATACATACAGTACATGGAAATTGGAGTGTATAGGAATGTGTGTGTCCTTAGGGAGATATGTAGGAGATATATCGACCCTCCAAGTTGGTGTGTCTTTGTGTCTGTATATAGAAATGAGAGCGTATCTGAGAGTGTGTCTTTATGACTTCAAATATGGAAATAAGAGGGCGGCCTGAGCCATGGACATGGGAGGAGCTCTGAGTGGGTGTGGCTCTGAGTTCTTAGAAAGTTCTCTGAAGGACTGTCATTTAAATCAATGGGTGTGGCATTAAAACCATAGATGGTAATGTGGGCTGTCCTTGAGTCGAGATGGGAGAGTGGGTGTGTTTTACAGGTGATATCTGTATAAATAAAAGAAAGGTTAGTCAGAACTCGCTCTTTCAATGATATCTTTCTGTTTCATTCATTGGAGGACCAGAAACCAGTCTTTTTTGGTCCTCCAAATTTCTGTCTGTCTGGCCAGATTTTTGTCACAGCATCACATAAACTTCACAAGACCTTCATATTTGCCTGAAATTAAACCTGTGCTATAAATGAAAACAAAATGTTGAGTAGAAGTGAACTTATGTGCAGTTTTGTGCCAGATTATGAAGTTCCTACTGCGTACTGAGAATTTGCTTCAAACTATGGTCGCGTCTTAAATCAACCGCTGTACAGAATTGACTGAATCTCCTGCAGTCCTCAGATCTCTGGCTGAAGTTTAATCTGCACCATCAGTGAATCTAAATGTGGAGTAAAAGTGATGTTATGAACAGTTATGTGTGGGATTTAATAATCTACTTTAAAATAATCTACTAATGCGCTACTGTCTCAATGTAAACAAACACCTGCACCAATAGATATTAATTAGAAAAGATAAAGTGAATGTTTTTACTGGGATTAGTTCATATTTTCACTTTGGCTGAAATAACAGCGCTGAAGTGGTAGAAGTGAATTTTAACACGCTGGAGTCGTTTTAAGACAAAACTTCATCTTTATCTGATCAACATGTACATGGGCTTCAGACTGAAATAATATTAATATCATGGATTACATTAAACTCTTTACCATCAACGACGCGTACTAACACTAGTATAGTGTATAAGAGAGCAAGTGTGAGCCAGCTGAGGGGCGGGGCCTGTGGGAGAGGAGTTCAGCTGATATGCTTAGATGTGTCAAAAGCTAAAATTTTATGAACATTTAATGACTTTATTTACGATTTCTGTATTTTATTTTCCACAGAAGTGAAAAAGAAGATGAAGCTCAGCATCAAGCTGTGAGACGTCTGAGCAGGTAAAGCAGCAGCATCCGGCCTCTCAGTATCTTTTCTTTTCTGTTCTGTTCTTTAATCCTCGTGTCATTTTTTGGACAAGTCTATATACAGTGTGTCACATTGTACTGTGCATTACTGAGGATTCTTAAAACTAAAATAAATAATAAACGGTATGTTTCTGCACTAAACTGGAGGATATCAGGCTTCCATGACGTGTGTTGGACTGCACTCAAAACCCATCAGTCCGGGTGGCTTGGTGTGTGTTTCATACTGGCCCTGACTCATGTGGGTGTGTATGAGACACACACACACACACACACACACACATTTAAAGGAGAGGGGAAAAAGTCCTCGGTCTGATGGGAAATTTCTCACACGTGAGGTAACTCTCATATTTGGGATATTCCTCCTTAAAGGAAACACACACACACACACACACACACACACACACACACACACACACACACACACACACACACACAAAGATACACTTTCAAAGGAGATCCTTTCCCGTTAAGAAAGACATCCACACACACGAACACACGCAGTGAAAGATGAGACACTAATACGCGGCTTTGTCTGCAGTGCGCTCTTTGTGTTCAAAGGCACCGATGTTTTGAAGCGTCCATCTGCGCAGACGAGGCCGTTCTGTGATTTTAGTTTAATAACGCTGCGTCTCTGGATTTACAGTCGGACGTCGTGCCTCAGTAATAACGACTTTTTATCCTCCAGATGGAAACATGATTAGCCGTGAGATTTTGCTCTGCTTTATGCAGCACTTTTCCTCACCCTCGTTCCACAACTCAGAGTCAGACACAATTCCTTTTCTCCTAGACACACACACACACACACACACACACACACACACACACCCCTGCAGGAAATAACGAGGATTAAGGAGCTCATGCGATCAGAAGCTCAGAAGGTTTCAGAGGCACTTCTGTGTCACCGTGATTTTTAGTCTTTAAAAAGTCTTTAAGATCACAGCTTCTGCTTTTACTCGTCTAACACGCGGCCTGGCTAGTTAGCTCGCTTTTGCTAATCTAGTGCAAATCCAACATAAGGCTCCTGAAACTCCATTGCTTAAATTAACCTCACACTCCCAAGCGACATAGTGGCAAGTGTTAATTTTTCACTCTTGCGTGCGACATGGTGCCGCGCCTTCAGTAACTTCTACATTTAAACTGTTTTTTTTTTGCACTGTCGAAAAATAATCCAATCATGTCATACGTTTTTTATGTTTTTTTTACATTTTAATGTAAGGTTTTTTCATTTCCATACTTGTTACTTTAGTTCGTAAGTGCAATTTATTTGACACAAAAGGAAAAGAAGTAGCAGAGAGAACTATTACAGTTAGCTCACTTTGCTCATTTGATCTGAGAACGAAGCTAATACGCAACATGTAAATCGTAATCTCATGTTCACACTAATTAGTGTGTTATTTATGTATTTGTAAGTTAGCTAGTTAACTTTAGGAGCAAGATACAGCTATGGGGGAGAAAACACAAACACCCCCAGGCCACGCCCAGAATGGTCGACACTAGCTCTTGCTGTTCTGCCACAAAATTGAGACGAGCGACTCATCTTTCACTAGTGCACACGTTGGATTAAAGCTAATTAATAGCATCAACATGTTAGTATCTAACCGGATAATTGCAAACGTTAGTCACTGATCCGAACGGTAATGGAGCGAAAACATAACTCCCAGAGGATTGTGGGGGAAAATAGCTTTAATGCTGTGTTTGACTATGAGACCAAAACACACTTAATGGCTTTATGTATCTAGCACAGACACACACACATACACACACACACACACACACACACAGTATTATTTTTGCTTTGTGAGAAAAAGCACTAGGGCAGTTCTCCCTGAGGGGCAGAGATAAAGACGTCTGTGATTTGGGACACAGCCACCTGGAGTTGCCTAGCTAGTTAATACCGCTTGCTAAATAGTGAGCATATTTCATTTTGGCACAAATTAGTGTTCAGTGCTGTACTGTGTGGTTTGTGACACAGCCAGTGATTAAAAAGTGTTACACTCAAGCCTGTTTCATCAGATTTATGGTCATATGGACTTTTCTTGGTATGAGACGTCCTTCCTGGTGTTGTCATGGTAACCAGTTATCCTCATCATGAATTGTAAACGCACAGCTGACGTTGCTCCATTACTTTCACGGATTACTGTGTTAGCATGCGTGCTTTACAGTAGAGACTACAAATTTTTGGCCCAAAATGTTAACGCCATCTAGTGTGGTACGGTAGCATAGCATAGATTGGAAAACAAGGCTGCAAAGTTCAGTTGTTATGCTAACAGATAACATTTCTTAGCTTAACACCTACTGTAGGTAAATGCTTAGCCAACACAGCTAGCACCATTTGCTAAATAGTGAAGGTGGTATACTCTTTTAATGAACTCTGTTTAGTACAGTAGCATGCGATTTGGGACGTAGCCCATGTCTGGGTGAGGATCGATGTAATTAGAGAGTTTGGAATAATTGCTGATGTAGAAAATTTGAACTCCAGACTGTCCACACACACGCACACACACATTTTTGTCCCTCTTTAGTTTTTATTCCCTCAGTCTGCTCATAAACTGATGCCGTGTCCCAAAATGGTTAGCGTTAGCATGTATTAGAAAGGACCAGATCCCAAAATAAAACACAAAAATACACAGCACTGGCTCACACACACACACACACACACACACACACACACACACACACACACACACACACACACACTAAACACAAACACTGCTGGAGGAACTACACCTGCTGCCTACACTGTGCTAATGAAACACAGCCGCATGGCCTGATTCTGTACAGGACCGCTAACGGCTAACGGCGTGTGGAAGATGAAGGCCGTTGGTGCGGCAGGATTTAATTTTCCCACACGAGCTGTTCATCATCGAATCCTTCACTCTCACAACAGCTCACTACTCTTCCACTCTTCTGTCTTTGTCTCTTTCTTCTCTTTTCTTTCAGTGTGTCTGTATTGTTTTTTCTTTCTTATGGCTTTTATATTTTTTCACGAACTCTCTGATGAGCTTTTTTAAATTGCAGATTCTTTCTTTCTTTCTTCTTTTTCATTTTGTTTGCCTTTTTGTATTTCTTTCTTTATTCCTTTAACCTCAGCTCATACACACATTAACATTCAGTCCTTCTTTTTATAGTTCTATAATTCTTTTTAGAAGTCTTTCTTTCTATAACATATTTTTCTTTTCCCTTAATCATTTTCCTCTTAGCGTCCCGTTGTCGGCTCATTATCACAGCTCAGGTTGTAAATCACAGGTTGAAACCAGCCTGCATTTCTCTCTCTCTCTGTCTCTCTCTGTGGTGTTATGATTTAAAGACCTGCGCTCCTGTGCGGTGAGTGTTCGTTGTCGTTAGCGTGTTTGTAACTGTCTCTGTAACGAGCTGAGTTAATTACAGTGTCGGTTTGGGTGCCGGCACTGTGTCTAAGCGAGGGGCTGATTAGGGTTGGGCTCGTTATGTTCTCGCTGATGTTTGTGTTGAAGCGCTGCAGTGGGACTTGTTCTGACTTGACCTCCACCACCACCAACAACAGCAGCCACTCAGCACTGAGGAAAGGATAAAAGCGGAGTTATTCTGGATAAACTTTATAATCCTGATAACTGGTTTATAAAATCAGGGATGACGTTACTGAACAGGTGATGGCCACGAAGGTATGCAATATGGTTATTGAGATAAAGATTGAGGTAAGGATTGGGATTATTGAGGTAGAAGATGGGCTTACTGATTCAGGGGGTGGTGATACTGAGGTAGATAATGAGGTTATCAAGATAAAGGGTAAGAAGGGTTGTGAGGTAAAGAATGGAGTTGCTGAGATATAGAGTGGGACTGCAAACTAGGCAGTGAAGTTATTGCGGTGGAGGATGAGGTAGAGGGATGAGGTTATTAAGGTACATCATGGGGCTATTGAGGTAGAGGGTGATGTTAATAAGGTGGGTGGGTTTTTAGTTAGATAGTGGGGTTCTTGGGGTAGAGGGTGGGGTGTATTGAGGTACAGAGTGGGGTTATTGAGGTAGAGGGATGGTGTTATTGAGGTAGAGGTATGGGGTTCTGAAATTAGAAAGTGGAGGTTTTGCGGTAGAGAGCGGGGATATTTAAGTAGAGGGTGTGGTTATTACGGTGAAGGGCTGGGTTATACAGGTAGAGGGTGTGGTTATTACGGTGGAGGGCTGGGTTATACAGGTAGAGGGTGTGGTTATTACGGTGAAGGGCCGGGTTATACAGGTAGAGGGTGTGGTTATTACGGTGGAGGGCCGGGTTATACAGGTAGAGGGTGTGGTTATTACGGTGAAGGGCTGGGTTATACAGGTAGAGGGTGTGGTTATTACGGTGAAGGGCTGAGTTATACAGGTAGAGGGTGTGGTTATTGGTATTGGGGTTGTTCAGTTAGAAAGTGGAGTTTTCTAGGTACAGATTAGGGTTATTAAGGTGGGGGTGGGGTAAATAGGTAGAGAGTAGTGTTATTAGGGTGAGGGAGGGGTAATTGCAGTAGACAGTCTGGTGATTGAGGGTAACTGAGGTAGTGGTGTCCTGAAGATGATTGTTTTCACTGGTGTCATGGCCATGGGCTGGTGTTCAAGAGTGATACAGGATGCACACACTTCCTGTTGACGTCCGTTGTCCTGTTGACTATCATTAAATTCACCAACAAGAGGCACAGACTTATGGATGGAGCACAGCTGTGTGTGTGTGTGTGTGTGTGTGTGAGAGAGAGAGAGAGAGAGAGAGAGAACAGCTGGCCTTTTTAGTCATTTCGCCTGATGAATTGGTTTGGCTGATTCTGAATATGGGTAATTTGGGACTTTTTCAGTCCACAGTTTAAATGATTAAAATGACATCCAGCTTCCAGTGCGTCCCTGACACACACACACACACACACACACACACACACACACACACACACACACACACACACACACTACAGAGATCATCTTACAAGTTAACTCAGAAGTTCATTAATCATTTGAAAATGCTGCCATGTAACTGATTATACTTGAATGTCATCAGATGACACTTTGCTAACAAATAGCTGATAATAATAATAAAAATTAAAAATAGCTGATGCGTTAGTTAGCTAGCATATTAAAACAATCCCGCTGTAGGACACAGCATGTGAACATTTGTGATTGTTGACTGTGTTGTGTTTGGCGAGTGATGCATGCTCCGGGGGTACGACTGCTTTGTTTATTTACCCTGATTTTGAGTCCTGGTAGCTAAACCAAACGCAAGAAAGCAGCTAGTCATGTGTGTTGGCTAACATTCGGGTTAGAATCTAGCATTTGACATTTAATTTAATCCCTGGAGCGCTGATCACCCACCAAAGAACACTTAATAACCACAACCAGTCACCGCTCTTGCGGTATGGTTAAGTCTAAGTCTTAAAAAAAGCTAAACTTAATCCTAGATAACCTAAACTCGCAAATAAAAACTTAGGCAAGTGCTAGCATCTAAAAAATAGTTAAAAATGGAATTAGCTCAGGTAATTGTCATGTACAGTGTGTTTTGTAGAGTTACAGTGCATTTTTGGAGACTGGTGCAACTCCAAATGTTCCTCTGGGGAACGGTTTAGCTGTGCAGGTGTTGACATTGCTGCGTGTGTGTGTGTGTGTGTGTGTGTGTGTGAGTCTATGGTAAGGGGAGGGAATGTCTCATAGTTTCCCCTCGTATGAAATCCGAGCCGATGTGGAGCTGGAGGAAACGCTTGCGTGGACGTTTCAGGAAAACATCAGAGTCAGCTGATAATTGCACGTCTAAAAGTCCGCTGGAAAAGGCAGTGTAGAGAGCAGATCGTTCTAGCCGCCACCACGCCGCCATGTTTCTGCTGTAATGACTGTGTATTGGTGTAAAACCCATTATTTTCTGTCTTCTTGTTTGGCTTCCAGTCTTAACCAGTCTTCAGCTTATGGTATAACTGTGGTAGGAAATGCAGCCAGGCCTCTTTATGACAAAACCAACTACATGTGGATACCGTTATGGAATGAATAAACATTAAGAGTAAATAACAAATTCCACATGAAAGTGATGCTTTCATCATTCTTATTTCAAAACTAAATGTTTTATATATTGTGCATTATATAGATCTCTTACATTATACAGCATACTCGTCCTCGCCACTCTTTTACACTCTTGTTGTTGGTCTTTCGGCTGCTCTCGGCAAGGGTTCGTCACATACAAGCTTGGCACAGGTTTTACGCCGGATGCCCTTCCTGACGCAACCCTCCCATTTTATCCGGGCTTGTGATCGGCAGTGGCTGGAGTTAGGGCACTGGCCGGGAATCAAACCTGGGCCTTCCGCATGGCAGATGATACACTTACCACTGAGCCACCAGTGCCTTTCCACCATTGTCCTTCTAGGGACCTGGAATATGCCCCATGCCATTAGAGAAGAAAGACTCCATAGATGTGATAACCTTGTCATTCAGTACATTCAGGCTCCCCCACATCATAACACTGTCTCCAGATGCTTTTACAGTGGACACTACGCATGAAGGGTGCCTCACTTCATGCACTTTCACTCTTAAGCACAGATCTGATTTCCACCAGGGATTTCTTTTACTATGAAAATTCACCAAGTGTTTAAGTGATCTCTCAGCACTCTAATTCAGGATGCTCTTCTGTTGAGGGTTCAGCTCTGTCCTTCCAATACTGGCAATACTCTCTGTGGCATTACTCTCTGTGGCATTACTCTCAGTGGCGATACTCTCAGTGGCGATACTCTCAGTGGCGATAGTCTCAGTGGCGATAGTCTCAGTGGCGATACTCTCAGTGGCGATACTCTCAGTGGCGATACTCTCAGTGGCGATACTCTCAGTGGCGATACTCTCAGTGGCGATACTCTCAGTGGCGATACTCTCAGTGGAGATACTCTCAGTGATGATACTCTCAGTGATGATACTCTCAGTGGCGATACTCTCAGTGGCGATACTCTCAGTGGCGATACTCTCAGTGGCGATACTCTCAGTGGAGATACTCTCAGTGGCGATACTCTCAGTGGCGATACTCTCAGTGGCGATAGTCTCAGTGGCGATAGTCTCAGTGGCGATACTCTCAGTGGAGATACTCTCAGTGGAGATACTCTCAGTGGCGATACTCTCAGTGACGATACTCTCAGTGACGATACACTCAGTGGAGATACTGTCAGTGAAGATACTCTCAGTGGCGAT
>JAAGKR010012394.1:0-16595 GCA_011419295.1 Clarias macrocephalus
AACAGAAGTTATTTAAATTAACACAAAGTCCAGTTCAGCACAGGGATGAGTCAGCAGGTGCAGAGCGCAGATGGGGTCTGGATCACTGGGAGCTCAGGAGCAGCATGTGTAGCTCCAAACCAACATGAAGAGGAATCCAGCTGGAGCAGGTCCTTCTCTGGATGCCTCAGGATCCTCGCAGGGTTGGCCTCTGTCTACTGAAGCTGGCACAATCTCCAGATGCCTCAGGATGGGTAGAAAAATAAAGAGCAGGTGAAAAGAATTAGCGTGGTTGCCATTCAGGATAGATGTACTGGAGTATGAGGTAAAGAAATAAATTATGTGTATGCCAGATTAAAGAGATGTGTCTTGAGTCTACTTTTAAATTGGGAAACTTGCCCTACCTCCTTTTGTAGATTTTGATATTCTGGGAACTACCAGTAGTCCAGAGTTTTCTGATCTTAAGGAACGTGGTGGATTGTAACGTATCAAAAGACTGGTTGGGTATGTGGAAGCTAAACCGTTTAGAGCCTTGTACGTAAGTAATGCTATTAATTAATTCTAAACTGAACAGGTAGCCAGTGCAGGGATGATAATATTGGGGTTATATGATCATATTTTCTTGATCTAGTGAGAACCCTGGTGGCTGCATTTTGGACTAACCTGTAGCTTGTGCTGGAGTGTTAATTAAATGAGGTATGAATGTGTTCAGAGTAAATTATGCCATAAAATCATAATCATAATAACACGTGAATTATAATGTTGTGTGTTTAAGGTAAATCTCCTCCAGTCTCTCTGATCATCAATCCCAGCAGAACTCAACACTACACTGGTGACTCTCTCTCACTGAGCTGTGAGGACCAGAGTAACTCTGCTGGATGGACAGTGAGACGATACACACACAGTAGAGGAGGTACAGATTGTTCATGGTGGGGATCTGCTACAGAATCTACATGTGAAATCAGCTCCCTCTCCACATCATACACTGGAATGTACTGGTGTTCATCTAAATCTGGAGAAAACGGTAATCCTGTTAACATCACAGTGCAGGGTGAGTTTATCTCAGTACTATTTAAAGGCCTAAATGTCTTTAAATGTAATATTACCTAAAGGCAGCAACTGGACTTCAGAGTTGAGTTTCTCTCATGCGCAGATTGTGTAGAGCAGGTAAAACACTGAATGAGGCTGTAATGCAGCTCTACAGAGATCTAGTTTTACATCCCTTATCTACAGAGTTTACGTCCAATTCAACACCACTAAACACAGTAACACCAATTATTGTCTCAGTGTCATGAAATAAATTTTGTTCGAATAAGTGTAAGAATTGCAGCTGTTAGTCAGTGTTGGATTTAAACACTTATGAACTCTGCCTTTCAGACTCAGGTTTTCAGTGTGCTCCTAAACTGTTGTTGATTGTCCTGTGATGACGACACAGACCTTCTGAGCTTGGTGCTTGGCAGAAGACAGTCATTATATCACTAATTGAAACTGCAATGAGTAATGAAGATTCTTAGGGCAAATGTATCAGTGTAAAACATTTTATTTAGGAAATGAAATGTAAATAAAAATACTTTATTACAATTACAGTATTTAATAATAATTTTGATACATCTGTAATTCATTGTGTTATTGGGGCATTGGTGACTCAGTGGGAGGTTTCTTACCTGCCATGTGTAAGGCCCGTGTTTGATTCCCTAACCACTGGATACAGTGTCTTATTCTTTATTTTATTTGCTCTTTTCTACCTGCATATTATAGAATAAGTAGTGCTAAGTGTGTTTAAAGGAACTTGTATTAGCTTGTATGAGTATGAGCATCTTTACACTTATAACTTTCATTTATTAAATGTTCAGACCTGAGAAAACTGTTCTTAGCAACTCAAGTAAATCAAAATAATGTCAGGATTCTTAATAAATATATTACACTGTGTGCCCGATAAGTGTGTTTTGTGTATGTTTTTGTTGTAGACTCAGTTTCCCAGAATGCACCTCGGTCAGGTGATGAAAGTGCTCACCTGAATCGAGGTAGTTCATTAGACTCTCTATAAATAGCTGGTTGTTCTGGGAAACTGTGTCGAGCATTTGTTGTGTAAAGTGGGCATTTTTTTCCTAGGCTTCTGATTGGCCCCTGTTGATTAAGGAGGCTCCTAACAGTGCTTAACAGGGCAATTTATGTGTTCATGTGGACAAAGATATTTTTAAAAACGAATACGGAAAAAAAATCTGTTTTTAAAATATCCGGCTACATGTGGACATGGCCTTAGTATGTGTTGTTAGTTTGTATCTTAGTCTGTTTGGTTTCCCCCGTGTAAGTACCGCTGTAGTCTGTTTAGATATTAGTCTGTTTAGCGACTAACCTGTTTAGCCACTAACCTGCTTAGTTCTTAGTCTCTTTCATATCTAGTCTGCTGTGTACCTAGTCTTTGTCCCTTTGAACTTTGGCTACTAGTCTGTTTAGCAACTAGGCTGTTTAGCTACCACCCAACTTAGCAGCTAGTGTGCATAACAGCTAGTAGACCTAGCCAAGTCTGTCTGGTATGTTTCGTCCTTTGTGTGTTTAATCCCTATTATGTATTGATGCCAGACTGTTTCCTAGTCTGTCTAGTATGTTTAGTCCCTTGTCTGTTTTGTATCCCAGTCTGTTTAAGCCCAGTCTGATGTCCTAGTCGGTATAAGTTATAATTTGATTAATGTTTTTGCTTATAACATGCTCCAGTAGAAAGCCAACTTCCTTTGTTCATGTTTTGTTTAAAGTTCATGTTTTGTTTAAATAAGTTTTTATTTAAACAAAACATGAACTTTAAACAAAACACTACATTTGTATCTTTGCATCTATGCCTGGCTTTCTTTGCCCACGGCAAACATCAGCCGCAATGCCACCCATATCATGACATAACTGGTCATTCTTCTGTAATTCTAAAATAAGGCTTATAATATATAATTCAAAGAAAATAATTTGTCATCTGTAGAAGGTGAGATGTCAAATGTAAAACAGTTGTGTGTTCATCAGGGAGATTCACTCTCATGTGTGACGCACAGACCAGTGCATACAGGGGATCTGACTTATTCAATCATCCATTTATGAGGTCATGAAGAATAAATAAATTTCTAATGGCTTATTCTAATTTTTTTTTCATCCTTTTTTAGTATATATATATTTTTTTACTATTCCTTGCTTTTTATGTGATCTTTGAGGCATGGAATCATTACTCTGTATGTAGTAAATGTATAGAATTAAGTGTATTTGTGTATTTCCTGTGTAACAGGGAGCCCAGTACTGAGTGTATCTCCACACAGCTGGCTGACTGAAGGAGACTCAGTGACTCTACGCTGTGAGGTTACAGACTCCTCTACAGACTGGACATTCAGCTGGTACAGACATGCTACCTACAGAAAAGGTGATCGGTATTTCATGTATGAAGATGTACTTCTCTCAGACAGTAGCAGAGGATCTCGAGGCTCCTACACTATCAGTCCTGCCACTCGTAAACACATAGCAATTTATAGGTGCAGTGCTGAGAGAGACGGACAGAAGGTTCCGACAGATCGCAGTCTTCTACAGCCACTATGGATCACTGGTGAGGAAAAATGACAACACCCATGTGCTGGAGTGTTGAATATAGATGTGCAAATAAAATCTAAACATTTACACAGCATTTATTTAATTTATGCAAAATATCTGTGCTAATGTTTGGTGTAAAACTCTTTATATTCAGCATCCTGAGTGAGGAATGTTTAAGGTACTTGAATAGCCCTAAGCACTGGTAGAGGATTATTCTCATTCGTATACAGATGGGGCAGTTAAAAATGCGCGTCTGCGGGACAGGAATCTCATGGCGACTCGCGGCAGTGTGCGAGAATTCAAGAGAGACGCGATGTCGCAGGAAATACGAGACCAGTAGGTGGCAGTCATGTTTCAGGCGCAGTTTTAGGCAGCAGTTCTCAGGCACACATTAAAACAAGCAACTAAAGTAAACGTGCTGAAATCATATTTACTGTAATATTTTCAGTTCTTAATATAATAACTTTATATTGTGAGGTTTTATTGTGAAAATGTGACAGAAAACAAAAGCTATTAAAAGTCATAACATTAAAATAGCAGCGCTTCAGATTGGTTGCAAAGTCGGGTGCGTGCGGGACAGCAGACTTCATACAGTACACCTTAGTTTGAAAAAACACTAGGTTGGACTCGGGTCAAGTTTTATTTTGTTTGTGTCAATCTTTCTTTTAATATAAATGCATATAGTTAACTATACAGCCTACATCGGGGGGCGCCAAACTGCGGCTCTTTCATGCGGCTCCCGAGCCGTGCTCCTATGGTGATATATGTTATGCTGATATTGTTGACTTTATTATTTAAATATTACCGTTAAATCTTGCATTATAATGACTTTAAACAACTTTAATGACTAAAACGTTTTTGCCCTAAATCTCCTTCCTAATATGCATATGTATTATGACATATAAATAGTGTCATGTCGATGTTTGCTACAGTACAGTATTAAAAAATTTTTAAAGACCACAAATAATTTTTTTTTGTATTTAAAGAAAGTTTCTGTAGGCCCATTTGCATTTCTATTAGTCTTTATCCTCATGTTTAGCACATATTAGCGCCTAATACAAATACCATTAGATTCTATTCACACTAAGTATAAATGGTTTTAATACAATGACTCTAACTACAGGTGCAAATAGTGATACTGTAATTGTCCTAACTATTTCACAGTCATACGCGCTGGTGATCCGGGTTTTCTTCTTTGTAAATGCAGTTAATACCAAAACATTCCAAATTCATCAGGTGCTTTTTAAGGCATTGAAGGACAACAGTGAATAAACAATTTATATTTGCTGTTCCAAAACTGTTGCAGTAAATCCTAATTCTGTTTTATGTGACGGACTGATGTGAAATAAATCAAATATCTATATATAATATTGTTGTTGTTGTTGTTGTAACAGTGTTCTCAAAAATACAAACTACATTAATGTTGGCAAACAGCGTTTAACCCCATCTCTGGAGGAAACAGTTGCGTGAGGACAGGTGAATGCAGCGAAACTTTACTCAAAAGGGAAACCGATTACTCCCTCATGATATTTTATAAACTGTATTTATGGTAAAGAACTGAACAGGAGTAAATCTATCAATCTATCTATAAACACATACCTTGATCTCTGTTTCTCACTCTGCTGAGCCGATTGAAAAATGCGCAAAAAGACATGAAGACAAAGCCGTCGTTTCATATCAAATGTAAAGGGACGATAATATTTTTTTGAGTTTATGGAGCTAAATGCTAAATTTTTCATGGAGGTTGAGCATGAATTTAGGGGGGCTAAAGTCTAAAAATGGCCTAACAAATCCCATGCATTTGGGCAAACATAAGTGACAAATTCCATTTGCATTAAGTACCTCATTTCCAAAATGAGTCGGCAATAGGTGAGAAGTTTTGTTAATGCAACATATATATATATATATATATATATATATATATATATATATATATATATATATGGTGACAGCAGCAACAATTTATTTGATTTGCAACAAGTTCAACTGCCATGCTTTCCTGACCGAAATTTTTTTTTTCATCCAATGTGATTTGCAAAACAGGAGCCTCCTTATTTAAAATATATTGGAAGGGGTGTCCAACTTTTTGGTATTTATGAGTTTGTAGAAATGACACTTGTCAAGTTAGCTGAACAAATTTGATATTTTAAATAATCGCACTTGTGGCTCAGTGGTAGGTGTTTCGCCTGCCATGTGAAAAACCTGGGTTCGATTCCCGCGCCGAATGGTCTGCAATTTTTTTTTCCATTTGCAACAAGTTCAACAAACTCAAAAATGTATAGTTCTGTTCACTTAAAATTGGAAACATCATTACTTTAAAAAAATTATGTAACTGATTACCTCAAATATTTTGAGTTTTGCCAACTTAATTGGGTTTACAGTGCAGTATGGGTGGAAAGGCAGGGGCAGATGAATCAAAATTGTTGAACAAGTGATTTAGTTCATTTGCCCACCTCACATCCCCCACAACCAGAGAGTTCTGTTCTTTGTGTGCCAGTTGCCCTCTGATTGCGCTTCTAACCAAGGAACTCTGTTGCCGACTCATGCAGCAAAATGCAATCAGAGGGCAATTGGCACTTTTGGCAGTGTTCCATTGACATGTTCCCTAGATAGATTCATTTCAATATGCAACACTTTCGATTTGATGACAAGGACACGCGGGCAGAACGGGTGAAAACAGACAAATTTGCTGCAATCTCCGACATCTGAACACGCTTCAACAAGAACTGTGCTGAGAGTTTCAGTCCAGGGGAACGCATGACTATAGATGTACAGGGTGGACAGGCAAAAGAAGATTGTTTCTGAGTCTTCTAAGGAACTTTGTTGCCAATTCATGCAGCACAAAGAAATACTGGCACAGAGGCAGGCTGCTGTAGCTGCTGCAGCTGCTGTGCCAGGGACTGTACAGACAATGCAATGCCAGGTGCAAGAGAGCTGCAACAGGAATCGCAGCAGGTTTACCTGTGCAACATGCCAGAAATTCACCTGTGCCAAATGCAGGGACGATGGACACTGGGTCTGTAAAGTTTGTAAAAACACTTTAAAATAAAACAGACTTGTGTATCCATATATTGTGAATGTGTGTCTTTTGTATAAATACGGTAGGCATTTCTGAAGGTTTCCATGTCACACACAAAGGTTCGGCCTGCCTTGGTTTAGGCTAACAAATGCAGATGTGCCAGGCCTCACAGGTAATGGGTGTGTTTGCACAACAAAAGCAGGAGAACAATGGAGCAGCAGGGGTGCTAGTACGTGTTAGGTCCAGGGAATTTACGCAAATTTGCACAGGGTTAGTAAATCAAGTGTTAAAGCCATTTAGTCATTAAAGTCGTTTTAGTCATTTAAAGTCATTATAATGCATGATTTAACAGTAATATTTAGATAATAAAGTCAACAGTAGATGTGAGATTTCCAAAAGAAAGTTAAAAATATTGACTTTATTATACTCATGCAATATAAAGATTAAGTTATATGCAAGGAGGCATTTTTATTAATACATTCATTTATACACACACAAAAATGCCTGTTATTTTTACTCAAGTTTTAACTCATTTTTACTCATAGTGTTGAGTATATATGTAAGGGACTGCCCCTAGAGGGCACTGTGGTCATGTGTGTTTTTTTATTTTTTTGTAGTTTTGTGTGTAGACTCAGTTTCCCAGAAGGCACCTCAGGTGATTGAGCTGACCTGAACCGAGGTGGCTCATTAAAGTGGTTATAAATAGCTGGCTGTTCTGGGAAACTGAGTCGAGCATTAAATACGTAAATGAGGGCATTATGTTTGATTTGATTTGATTTGATTTGATTTGATTTGATTTGATTTGATTTGATTTGATTTGATTTGATTTGATTTGATTTGATTTGATTTATGTTTGTGTAGTTTTGTGTGTGAGTTTGGCTGGGTGGTGAGCAGGCCTGTTGTGGAGAGTGTGTGATGCGCTCATAGGAGCCAGTATGTGTGTGTGATGCGCTCATAGGAGCCAGTGTGTGTGTGATACGCTCATAGGAGCCGGTGGAAGTCTGGTTCACTGTTAGAAGTGTGAAAGTGTGTGGCACGTTCGGCCAAAGTCACATGCATTTTCGGAAGCAGAGCTGCACACGAAGTCACGGGTTTGAATTTTACATCATTTTACACCAAGTTTCGTCTTTGGGTTCAGCCAAATAGACAGACAGACTTCACGTGCGGCTCTGCTTCCGAAAATGCACGCGACTTTGTCAGAACCCAAAGAAGAAACTTGGTGTAGACACAGTTCTTAATATAATATAATATAATATAATATAATATAATATAATATAATATAATATAATATAATATAATATAATATAATATAATATAATATAATATAATATAATATAATATAATATAATATATGTAAGAACTGTGCCTATTTGTTCCGAATTTATTGTGGCTGTTTTCACACAATCACTAAGTTAAATAGACTATACTATACATTGCAGACTTATGACATTGTGAGTTCAGACAGAATGATTATACGTATAATGTGCTCAGGCAGAGTTCTTCCATGTGCCACCTGGTGGGAATTCTGTGAAGTACAACACTTGGATGTAAATTGTAAGGCGACTTCCACTCAGCGGGAAGAATTGCGTCATGCCGCAGAAAAAAAAGCTCATTTTTAAATGCCCCATCTGTAGCACTGTTTAATCAATTGAAGTATGAAACTGTTCAGAGGAAATTATGCCATAACAACACAATCGTAATAACACATGAATTATAATGTTGTGTGTTTAAGGTGAATCTCCTCCAGTCTCTCTGATCATCAAACCCAACAGAACTCAACACTTTACTGGTGACTCTCTCTCACTGAGCTGTGAGGACCAGAGTCACTCTACTGGATGGACAGTGAGACGATACACACACAGTGAGAGAAGAGGTGAAGATTGTTCACTGTTGGGATCAGTTACAGGATCTACATGTACAATCAGCTCCCTCTCCACAGCCTACACTGGAGTTTACTGGTGTGTGTCTGAATCTGGAGAAAACAGTAATCCTGTCAACATCACAGTGCATGGTGAGTCTTCATCTAGTGTGTTTATTGTTAAATGGAAATGGAAAAGTTTCATTAGAGAATATTAAAGACTCAGAGGTTTTTACTCAGGGAACTGTTCAATAAGAGACACTTAACTGGTACATCTAAGAAATTGACCTTTAATTGTAATATTACCAGAAGCCAGCAGCCGAATGTCAGTTGAGTTTCTTTTATGAGCTATACATCTCTAGTTTACACCCCTTATCTGAAGAGTTTTCATCCAATTCAACACCACAAAATCCTCACTCACGCATCATCTATACTGCTTAATCCTGTATTCAGAGTTATGGGGGCATCTGGAGCCTATCCCAGGAGACTTAGGGCACAAGGCGGGGTAAACACTGGAGAGAGTGCCAATCCATTGCAGGGCACACACACATACACACACTTTCTCACACACACACTATGGGAATGTCAATTAATTTAACCTACCTGTCTTTGGACTGTGGGAGGAAACCCGGAGTACCCTGAGGAAAACCACCAAGCACGGGGAGAACATGCAAACTCTGTGCACACAGAGACAGGAATCGAACCTGGACTCTGGAGGTGCAAGGTGACACTGCTCACCACTACTCCACTGTGCTGCCTACCACTAAACACAGGAACAGTAATGTGCAGTGCTGTATGTTATCAGGCTCTGCTGTAACATTACAAAGCCGCTAACAGATGCACTCCATGGTGACATCTCTTAATGGAGTTGTAACATCAGCAGGAGATCCCTGCAGCAGGTACTTACATGGTGACATCAGTCCTCGTTGATTGTACTGTGATGACGACACAGACCTTCTGAGTTTAGTGCTTGGCAAAAGACAGGCATTATATCACTAACTGAAACTGTAATGAATATTGAAGATGATTAGGGGAAATGTATTAGGGTAGAAGTTTTATTCATTTTATTTAGGAAATGTAAACACAAATACAAATACTTTATTACAATTACAGTATTGTTGTGAACTTTTTCCCCTTTGTCGAATCAGAGACCAGGAGACATTGGGATATCTTTCCAGCAGAAGTTACTCTTTATTGAGAACTCACCGCGCGTCGCTGCAGTCATCCAAGTCTAATTCTTAAACTCAGCTCTGGAGAGTTTATACTTTACAAGGAGGAGGGATACAAAGAGGTGGAGACAATCTAAACAAAGCATAGTGTAGTACAGGAATCAGCCTGGTACCGGAAGTTCCCCAGCGCTGATCTCATCAGCATAACACTGCCTTTCAAATGCAGAGGTGCTGATCTAATCTGCCTGACAGTATCGCCCAGACCTTCACATTATCATAGAGACAAAGGCACAACCTGGCCTTGACATTAGCATTCACATTTACCTTGGGACCCTACCCAGTGGTCAGGAAGTACATGAAGACAAAAAGGTTAATGTCTCAGACACCTGGGTTACCAGACTTGATGTCCTTAGAATGTCATAATCTTTACCTCAAAATGTAAAACCCAATGTACATAACTTTTCAGTTTATATACTATTCTGTTGGAACCTAGATTTAACATTTTATAAATTTGTAATCCTACAGTATTTAATTATAAGTTTTGATATATTTGTACTGTGTTATTGGGGTATTGGTATCTCAGTAGGAGGTTTCTCACCTGCCATGTGTAAGGCCCGGGTTTGATTCCCACCCAAACACTAACCACTGGATACAGTGTCTTATTCTTTATTTTATTTGCTCTTTTCTATCTGCATATTATAGACTAAAGTAGTGCTAAGTGTGTTTAAAGGAACTTGTATTAGCTTGTATGAGTGTAAGAGTCTTTACACTTATAACTTTAATTTATTAAATGCTCAGACCTGTTCTTAGCAACTCAAGTAAATTCAAATAATGTCAAGATTCTTAATATATAATATAACTGTTCTTTATTCTTCTTTAATTCTAAAATAAGGCTTATAATATATAATTCAAAGAAAATAATTTGTCATCTGTAGAAGGTGAGATGTCAAATGTAAAACTGTTGTGTGTTTATCAGGGAGATTCACTCTCATGTGTGTGACACACAGACCAGTGCATACAGCTGATCTGACTTATTCACCAAATTAATTCACCCATTAATGTGGTCAAGGAGAACAAATAAATTTCTAATGCCTCATTCAAATCCTTTTTTTCATCCTCATTTAGTATTATGTTTTACTATTTCTTGCTTTTTATGTGATCTTTGAGGTATGGAATCATAATTGCAAAAAGTATGAAGTAAATTCATAGATATAAGTGTATTGTTCTATTTCCCATGCAACAGAGCGACCACGCCCAGTACTGAGTGTATCTCCACAGAGCTGGCTGACTGAAGGAGACTCAGTGACTCTAAGCTGTGAGGTTACAGACTCCTCTACAGACTGGACATTCAGCTGGTACAGACATGCTACCTACAGCGACAGCAATGGACATATCAAGTATAAAGTGGTACTCCTCTCAGACAGCAGCAGAGGATCTCGAGGCTCCTACACTCTCAGTCCTGTCACTTGTAATCACACAGGAGTTTATGTGTGCAGTGCTGAGAGAGACGGACGGCAGGTTCAGACAGATCGCAGTCTTCCACAGCCACTATGGATCACTGGTGAGGACAAATGAGAGTTAAATATAGATGTGTAAATAAATGTAAACATTTACAAAACTTTGATTTAACATATGCAGAATCATATCTTTGTCTAATGTTTGGTGTAATTTTTTTTTTTATTTTCACTCTCCTGAGTGAGGAATTTTTAAGGCAGTTGAAAAGCCCTAAGCACTGTTAAAGGATTATTCTCATTCATATAGCACTGTTTTTATTCCATAAATAAACAGTTGTGTGTCTTATGTTTAAGGTGAATCTCCTCCAGTCTCTCTGATCATCAATCCCAGCAGGACTCAACACTTTACTGGTGACTCTCTCTCACTGAGCTGTGAGGACCAGAGTAACTCTACTGGATGGACAGTGAGACGATACAGACACAGTGAGAGAGTGTTACATTGTTCACCCTCATGGTGGATACCAGTTACAGGATCTACATGTGAAATCAGCTCCCTCTCCACATATGCCACTGGAGTTTACTGGTGTGAGTCTGAATCTGGAGAAAACAGTAAACATGTCAACATCACAGTGCATAGTGAGTCTTCATGTACTTGTATGTACTGTTATAAATGTTGTATTACAGAATATTCAGCTCTGAGTTTCCACCTGGGAGAACTGTTCAACAAGAGACACTGAACTGTTATTTTGCAGTAATGGTTTGAAATTGCTGCATGTTCTGTAATGGTAATATTACCTGAAGGCAGCAAACAAATGCCATTTGAGTTTCTCTCATGAGCCGAATCAGCTACAGTAGAGCAGATAAAACAATAATGAGGCTGTAATGCAGCTCTAAACAGCTCCAGTTTTACATTCCTTATCTAAATTTTACATCCAATTCAACACCACTAAACACAGTAACACTAATGAGTCTCACAGTGTCATGAAATAGATTTTGTAAGTGTAAGATTTGCAGCTTTAATTCAGTGTTGGTTTTAAACAGTAATGAACTCTTTCTTTCAGACGTGTGTCTTCAGTGAGCTCCAAAACTGATCTTCCACCAAACAAACTAAAATCCATCCAAAAAAAAAAAAAAAAACAGTAACTGTAACAAAGCAGGTCTCGCAAGGGGCAGAACCACAAATAAATAAATAAATAAATAAATAAATAAATAATTCTGACCTGTTCAGAATGGGAAAGCCATACACTTCTGGTTACCTAGCGCCGAAATGTCTTACAGTACATCAAACATAACTAACTATAAACAAAAAGATCAAAGCAAATAAACAAGCTAAAGAAGTATTTTTTTGTACAATCACAATTACTGTGAGATTCTAAATAAACTCCTTGTCTTTGATGAAGCCATAGTAATGTGCAGTGTTTAATATTACTTGTTCATGATGTTCATCAGCTACAGGATCTACATGTAAAATTAGCTCTCTCTCCACATCCTACACTGGAGTTGACAGTAAACATGTCAACATCACAGTGCATGGTGAGTTGTTTTATTATGAGAGTTCCAGAGTCTCAGATTCTTTTTACAAGGTTTCAGACTTTAATCAGCTCATTAGATGGCAACAGATCAAATTCTTTGACTCTTCAAACCTTGTGCACACACTTGCGGACAATCAACACCCATGGGTTCTTCTAAGCAGCTGTGTAAGACTCTGAAAATGAAAGTTATTGATGCCCACAATGTAGAAGAAGGCTACAAGGAGATAGCAAAGCATCACCAGCTTGCAGTTTCCACAGTGAGAAATGTCATTAAGAGATGGCAGATCAGGGGAACTGTGGAGGTCAAGATGAGATCTGGAAGACCAAGAGAACTCTCTGAGAAAACTGTTCATATGCTGGTCAGAAAGACAAATCAAAACTCCCATTTAACTGCAAAAAAACTGCAGAAAGATTTAGCAGAGTCAGGAGTGGTGGTGCATCGTTTCACAAGTCCTTCAAGGAAGAGTCAGCAGAAGAAAACCCTACCTGCGTCCCCATCATAAAATCCAACGTCAGAAGTCTGCAACAGAACATCTACAGAAGCCTGACAGCATTTTACATGTTTTTTTTTATTTTTAAGTATGTATATGGGCATAATGTCTTTAGTGATATAACACGACACAACATCAGTAATATCTTTACATCGAGGCCGCTCTTATCACATGGGATACAGTGGGGAAATGTGCTCACTTTTTTCACCTGGCTTTTAGCCAGTGTTTTCGCGCTGCCGCTTGTCTTGTTTAGCTCGGACGCCGATTCATCAGTGTGTCTCTGTTTGAGGTGCTCGAGTAAATTAGTCGTGCTGCTTCCTTTAGTTGCCACAAACTTCAGACAAATTTTACACCGGGCTTTGGCTTGTTCAATGTGTTTCCATACGACTGAAGAAACCGCACGTCTGTTAAAAACAAGGTCTTTGGTTTCATTAGAGCGTGCTGCCATGTTATATCTTGTATTTCCCACGTGTGAGTCACAGAGGGGGCATCGCAGAACTATAGAAGCTCATGGTGCCGTACCAAAGTAAAACTGTAAAATCAATTTTATTTTTTTTAAATCGACATAAACCATGAATTCAAATTAATTACAAGAATTGAAAGACTTATAGCTGGCTATAAAAATTGTTTGCTTTGCAACTATTGATTATGTAGGGTGCCCAAACTTTTGCACACTGCCACGGTAATGTTTTTATTTTTTTATCTTTGTTCAATTCATGACATAAGAAGTAACTATGCACCAATGTTTGCTGAAAATATTGTGCATGTTTTCCATTTCTAAGAGAGACTGTGTTAATGCCTTTAAAAAAAAAAAAATCACCAAAATATTTTATTTATCAAGAGGTGCCTAAACTTTAGCATAAGACTGTATATACAGAATAAGGTCATGGGTGCTGCTTACTGGAAAAGAATCCTCTGCTTTTTTCCTACATGAATGAATGTTTAAATATATAATATGTAAAATATACTTATATTTCTGGCAACTTTAATTTTGCCCTATTACACTTTGTAAATAAAACAGTGAAAAGAAAATGTACAAAAAACACCTGTTGCTGTCATGCGCACTCCTAACACGGCCGGCACGAGGACCCGGAAGTAAGACGGTCGCGATTCAGGAAGCATAAAAGGAGACAAGATGGCGCTTTACATCGCTCAGTCATTGAGTTGCCCATGTTATCGCCGACGCTCTGTTCGCCTAATTGTGAGTACTCACTTTGTTGGGTTTCGCTTTCGATTGAGTGTGTGCTATTAGAACGCGGGTTTATTTGTGTAAGCTCTTGCTCTCGTTCCGAGAGAGTTCTAAAAATAAACAGCATGGTTATCCTGCCTACTCGCGCTACTTCCGTGTTTGGGTTTACCATCTACGCTACAGGGCTAACTGCTAGTCTTCTGGTCCGTCTCCGTGTGTCTCTGACAGAATGACTGAGCCAACAGCAGTAAACCCAGCGGATTACGCTCACCTCTGCAAAGTGGTTGACCAGCATGCTATGTTGATCGATCAGCTCAGTAGTGAAGTCGCAGTCCTCCGCCAAGGCCTCCAAGACGTCGCGGCCTTGCGCCGCGAGGTTGCGGAGCTACGGCAGGAGAACGCGACGCTCCGCGGGGCGGTCGCTCAGCCGGCTGCGGCCACGCCCATCGCAGCGGCTGTTGCTCCGCCACCCCCTCCCCCTTCTTCAGATGTCTTCATTGCTTTACCGGACAAATGGGATGGCACAGATGGGAAGTGCAGTGTTTTTTTAACCGCATTGGATCTAGTGTTTGAGTTTAATTCCACCAAATACTCGACAGACCGACTGCGCGTTGCTCTTCTCGTTTCGTTGCTATCCGGGCAGGCAGCTGAGTGGGCCACGGCGGTCCTACGTTCTGATTCAGATGTAGCCTACTCTTATACAGAGTTCACACGCCAGCTAAAACTCACCTTTGAACATCCTGCTGCTGAGGTGGAGACCGACTCAAAATTATATCATCTGCGGCAGGGTTGCTCGTCCGTGAGCCGCTACACGGCGGATTTCCGAACCCTTGCCGTCCAAACCGACTGGGGAGACTCCGCCCTCCGGACGGCCTACTACGAGGGACTGGCTGCACGCATTAAGGACGAGCTCGCTGGTCGTGAACTTCCAGCCACCTTGGAGGGCCTAACCCAACTCGCCCTCCTGATCGACCAGCGTCTGCTCGCCCGCACTAAGCCAGCTCCTCGCACCCTGCCGCCCATCATGCCACCACTGCCTTCCTCCTTCTTCTCTCGCACGCCTGTTCCGGAAGCTCGTTCCTCACTCTTCGCTGCACCTACCGGATCCATCGGTTCTCCACCTCCCGCCGTGGTTGACACCGGAGCCGGGGAACCAATGCAATTAGGGCGCGCCTCCTTAACCACTGCAGAACGGGAACGACGTTTTAGAGAGGATCTCTGCGCATATTGCGGGTCAGCAGCGCATCACCGGGCCATCTGTCCTCTATGCCCGGGAAACGCGCAGCCCCGGTGAGAAGTGAGAGTGACTCACCGGGTTCCATCTCCCTCTCCACCAACCTGACCAATGATTCCCGTCTCACGGTAAGAGTACACCTCCAGTTTGGCCACAAACGAGTTGGAAGTACCGCCTTCGTCGACTCCGGTGCTGCTGGTAACTTCATTGACTCTTCCTATGCCAAGAAACTGGGGGTAAAGATCGAGGCGTTATCCCAGCCCATAAATATTACATCTGTTGATGGCCGGCCCCTCTCCTCCAGCCCCATCACCTTCCAAACTCAACCCATCACCATGAACATCGGCCAACACCAGGAACAGCTTCACTTCTACCTCACCCCCATTTCATCACCTCCCCTCATTCTCGGACATCCCTGGTTACTTCGTCACGACCCGCTCATATCCTGGACACAAAGTTGGATTCTACAATGGGGGCCGACTTGCTCTGAACTCTGCCTATGGGTCCGGGCTGGGACATGTTCTAGGGGGTCCGAGGTCTCCGAGGTCGACACAGACGCCATCCCGAGCGCCTACCGAGACCTGGCTGAGGTGTTTTGTAAGAGACAGGCAACCCACCTACCATCTCATCGCCCCTACGACCTTGCCATCGACCTTCAGCCAGGCTCCATGCCACCCCGCGGCCACCTCTACTCTTTATCTGCCACCGAGATGCAGGCGATGGAGGAATATGTTTCCAACGGACTGCACCAAGGTACCATCCGGCCTTCTTCCTCACCAGCTGCTGCGGGGTTCTTCTTTGTGAAGAAACGTGACGGCAACTTACGCCCATGTGTCGATTATCGGGGGCTCAACAACATCACCATCAAGAACCGACATCCATTGCCTCTTACCAACTCTGCCCTGGACGCCCTCTCTGGTGCCACCATTTTTACTAAGTTGGACCTCCGGAGCGCCTACAACTTGGTGCGCATCAGGGAGGGCGATGAGTGGAAGACGGCCTTCATCACTCCCACCGGTCATTATGAAAGTCTGGTAATACCATTTGGACTCTGCAATGCTCCAGCGGTTTTCCAACAATTCATCAATGACGTTCTAAGAGACATGTTA
>JAAGKR010012396.1:0-16593 GCA_011419295.1 Clarias macrocephalus
AAGTTAACATTTGTTTAAAACAGACATCCTTATTAACATTTCATAACAATGTAGAAACCTATGGGTTTAGATAGGTTATGATTCTGTAAGTGTAGCATAACTGTGTCTACTTCACATATTATCATGACACAATATTATTAAAAGGTTGTCATAAAATATGTCAATTTTAATTTCAGCAACTGTTTCATTTTATTTTCTGATTGTAAGGTTTGCTTTCTGACAGCTCCTGCGTTCACAAGTGTTAGTGATATATACATACACATTATTATTATTATTATTATTATTATTATTATTATTATTATTATTATTATTATTAACAATCACACATCTAACAAAAACTGTTGGAATCTTGTAAAAACAATGACAATCAATTTAATAATTGTTTGTTATTTTATGAAATGAAATTGATATATAACAATCAATATCTAGAACCAAGTGCTTTATTCTTCAAAACCTGCTGGATCCAGCTGAGTACAGAGTAATGACCTGTGCATCTGGTGTCACTTGTTTAGTTCATGCCTGCTTGATTGCTTCCTGAATATCATGCACATAAATTTGCACAGAAGTTTATAATTCACTTGAGAATTCTCTAGTTTTCCTCATTCTTGTGCAGAGGTCAACACCCTGGCTTCAGAAAGTACATAGAATTCCTGCCAGAGATTTGTTCCTTCCATTGACTAATTCAGCACAACTCATCATCCTGGTAGACTCGAACTAGTTAATGAAATCACCTGGTTTGTGGCTTTAAACACGGACGTATGAACTCAGAAATGTCATTTGAATGCATCATGAGAGCAAAAAGATATAAGTCTCTCCTACCAGAATGTAGAAACTAGAACTCTGGCATTTTGCATCTGTGGAATATTTTAAAACAGAATAATTCCGAATATGTATTTGTTTTAACATTTTAATTGGTAACAGGATGCCTCAATGCCAAAGATTAAATAATAAAGGAACGGTACGTGTCTATTTAGGCTCTCTCTGACCTGTTTCCTGAGCCGTCTTTCCTTTCTTTAAATAATGTTAAACATGGTGGCCGAGGTGAACAGGGAAGGGCGTCTGCATTGTTCTGCTGCCACACTTGGTTTATCTATCAGAGAAGGAATTATGTGTTTATCTGCTTGGGTGTAGCACAGACTTCCTGAAAGTGCCCATGGAAGAGTTCACATCAGATACAATCACTACAGTAGGTTTTTAAACTTAATATCCAGGGCTATCTTTATCATCTGTTGTGTGTGGGTGTGGTTGTGGTCTTGTGTGTGTGTAAAATTTAACAGTGATTTAAAAAAGAAATCACATTTTAGTATGAGAATGCTTTTTAGGTATGTGCTGTGACCAATTCCAAGTCACGTGACATTTGTTATCATGTGACGCCACCCCCTCTACTCCTTACACATGAATGTTATTGGAACATTATTCTGCTGATGCTAAACTCCATTCCTAATCAAATCTAACTATTATAGCTCACAACAATGACAGAGTTTGAGCAACTCATTTGGCCATTATTCTTTTGCTCTGGATTTTAAGATGAGCTTAATGAATATGTGACTATATTCCATGCGACTCAATGTGTGGGGCGTAAATAGAAGAAAACATTTGCATTCTTGCATTCTTGAATCTGTGAGCATAAATAAAAATGTGTTTTATGCTAGAGAAGTTATGCGTACAAATCAACCTGCCAAACTACCTTTCTGTTCCTTGCTTGCTTCCACTCACCCTGCACTGGCTGTCCCTTGGGCTTCGTCCAGTTGCCATCCCTCCCTTCCTCCCTCCTTCCCTACATGGGCTATCCCTTGGGCTTCGTCCTTTTGCCCTTATTCCCTCCCTACATGGGCCATCCTGTGGGCTTCACCCAATTGCCTTTTTGCAAATGTAGTTCCATTCTCGAAATTAGCCAAGCTCAGTCAGGGCAGAAGGCTGGCTGTCAGAGGGCAGAGAGTGAGTCTGTGTATGTGCCTGTGATTTTATCAATACTTTTTGAGTTTTTTTTGTTGTTGTTGTTGTTGTCGTCAGGAACAGTTAGAGAAGGACACATTGATTACGGTAGGTACAACGCTCTTTTTTCCCCTAGAAAGTGTCCACATTAAAGTGTGGTACTTAGCAGTGCTGAATAAATATAACAGCAGATATATTGATATCCATTTGTGAACATCAGCCATGTATTACGAACATAGCACTTGTATAAAACAATATAAATTATGCAAGTAGGCCAAAACTTGTACTATTTAACTAAAAAAAAAAAAAAGATATAATGAGTGTCGTCTCTAAGATTGCATTACATGAAGTAAACGATTGTTTTTAAGCTATAGTTTGAGTCTTCAGACTTGAAGAATTTGGAATTTGGAATTAGTAATTGGAATTAGTGTTATTTCCAGATTGAATGCCTTGTAACTTCTGCTAGTTAGACATTTGTAGTAATGAGATTTAAATGTTTAAATGATTTGCAGATCTGTACTGTATAAATAAACACTTGTATCGCAAGTACCATTAGAAGGGGTCATGGGCGTAGAGCTTCACTTGAAAACACTCTCCTGTCATGATGCAATTCAGTAATGCAATCTATCTTTAAAAGGCTGATACTTTGCTGCCTAACTTTTCAAAGGTTTTTTTTTTTTTTTTGCTAAAAAACAAATACAGTCAATCAGGTTCTATATAAACAGAAGCATGTGTAATATGGTCAAAGTAATTTTAGCTGCACTGCATAACTTGTGTTTGCAAATTGATGCTAATTACCATGTATCTGTGTACTTTATATCTGCAGTGAATTGATGCTATAATTTGCAGCCAGTGGTTCATGTGAGCATGCGAAATTTCTTTGTAGGCTGGCATTGCCATATACACTTGACCTGAGCTATGAAGTATGCAGGCGCGTGTGTGTGTGTGTGTGTGTGTGTGTGTGTGTGTGTGTGTGTGTGTGTGTGTGTGTGTGTGTGTGTGTGTGTGTGTGTGTGTGTGTGTGTGTGTGTGTGTGTGTGTGTGTTGGAGCTGTCTCTATATTGGTATTACAGAGAGGCAACAGCTGCAGTCTCCAGTCATAAGACCCAAGTCTCTACATGCCATAGCTAAGATAGCACTGTGTAGTGAAATCATGAAGGTGTTTATTATTTTTGAACACATATAATATAAAAATGTTTTCAGATTGGTCTTGCACATTGCTTTTAATTTTAAATGTCAGTGCTGAGTGGAAACGCAGACTAAAATTAGATTCATATTGGACGAACATAGCAAGTAAAGAGAATTTTGACAACAACAAAAAAAATACAGAACAGCAGAGTTATTTCTGGTTCATTGGGATGGGTGTTACAACATTGAGGTATACCAAAGTGTTTTTTTTTTCTTTTTCTTAAGCTTTATGTATGAGGCATATATAAGCAATAAGTAATGATAATCTAACACACCCACATTTTTTGCCCATAAATAACTGCCCCAGACGGCTTCCAGTTCTTCGCTAGTGTCATGCAGTCCTGGCAGTGGGATTTAAGTCACTGTATGACTTATGGGGCCAGTTATCTCAGTCAACACGAATGCATTTCCCACTAGCCACCTGGTGAAATACATGTGGCATGTCATGTGGCAAAGTTTAAAAAAAACTTTATGCACATCAATGTATCTAATTAGGAAATAGCTGTGAAAAGGGTTTTGCGTATTAGTCATGTTGCAGATATCCACAAGAAAGTGTTAATATCTAGCTTCAGCACTACAGACTCAAGATCTGAAACTGCAGGCTGGGAAGAACTACATTTGTTGGAAAAGATCAACAGTGTGCAGATTTGCCAGGAATAGAAATAGAATTCCTGCTACACATAGCAGAAGACTGATTTTACATTAGCACACTTTATCATTTTAAAATTGAATTATGTAATAATTGCATACCTTTCGTATAATATCATACCCTACCATCATATCATATTTTCTATTAACGTTTCAGCGATCTTGCAAACTTTAATACAATTATGTATTCCTTTGGGTGGTGCAATACAGCAAAGTGTCTCGAGCAGTGAGAGTAAGAAATGTGTGTGAAACACTTGTTGACAATCTAAATATAGATCTCAGTGCAGTGTACGAATGCCTCATAGTGACCCCTGCCTTCTAAATAATGAATAAATCTTTCGTTTCTGCACAAAGCAGCATGCAACTCAGACTATCTCCATTTATTTTGTGCTTGATTTTGAAGTACTAAAACTACAGCTTCTGTATGTATTTTATCCCAATGACGTTTTAATTTCATGAGCTGTAATGAACTGAACTCACATTCTCTCAGCTTATTATAAAGGAGTGCATAACTTACAGTTACACTGGTAGTGATCCATGGAATAGCATTTTGTTCATTTAAATGCTAACACCTATTCAACTTTTTAAACTTATTTTTTTGTATACTGAAAAACATGGATACTGAGAGCCTCATTGCTGTTATTATACTAAAAATAAGTCTTACTGGAAATGGCAGCATTATAGCTGTTATTTTTATTAGAATGGTTGTGAATATATTTGTTTTTATCAAATTTTTATTAGGAAAATAATTGTAAATAATTGAAACTAAATTATGTTAAATAATTTCAATAATTTGTTATTAAGAAAATCATATTTACAACTTTGTAATTAGCATCTTAAAAAAATCTTAGACACTTATTTACATTTAATGTAATTAAATATGGAAAGATAGGAGAGATACTTTTAGTTTAACATATATTCTGTCTAAGAAGTGGCATAGGTATGGTGGAAATTGACAGAATAAATGAAAGTGAATCAATTCATATTTGGACAGGGATGTACAGTACTGTAGGGAGGCCCATTTGACCAGAGAGTTTAGAAAGCAGTAATGTGTTTTCGGTGGAGCACTTTTGGTAAACTTTACAGCTGAATGTTAACCCTTATAACTCATGCGGCATGGATGACCGATGATGACTAATTAAAAAAAAAAAAAACAGCTGCTTATACAGAGTCGTGGCTCTGTGTTTTAAAGGGGGAGGGTACAGACATGTGCAAACTGTGTATTTTTAGGTATTGTATGGTAGGTAGAAACAAAGCTATCGTTACTTTTATAACACATAAATTGTACCACTACCACAAGGCAGGAATAAATCACAAAAAATTGTGTACTCCCCAAATGCTTGTAATAGCCAGCAGATATTTTAATGATAGAAGGATGCTAAGGGTGGAACTGCCAGGCTGGAGGTTTAGAGGATGTCCAAAGAGGAGATTTAAGGATGCAGTGAGAGAAGACATGAAGTAGTTGGTGTGAGAAGAGGATGAAGAGGATAGGGTCAGATGGAAGCAGATGATTTGCTGAAAGAAGCTGAACTAACCAGAAATAACATATCTATATTATAGATATATATATATAGTAATGCAAAATATGGCTAACAATATGGCTCTGGATTTTAAGCGCACTGTTTTAAAGCTAAGAGACTTTTGCCTGGAAATGTATAGACTGTGCAGTAGGTTTAGCAACTGGACTATATTTGTGTTAATGTGGGGAGGACAATTTGACTGAGTTAGTTAGGACTGGTCGATGTGTTATGCATCATCAGACCGACACGATCAGTCAATAAAAATTCCCTTGCAGCGGACTGATACTGAACAATAACAGAGCTGCTTTGAATAAATAGATTTTTTAATCAGTTTTTATCCATTTAAAAATGAAATCTTTCTAAAGACATGATGGTTTGCCTGCATCAAGAGTCTATGTGTGTTTTCAGAAACATTTCAGTTCAGTCTGTTTACACTGCTCCATTTCCTGTTGGCATCCAGGAGAGTGGGTGTGATGTCACTGTAGATAGATAGAGAGATAGACAGACAGAGGGGGACATTTTCTAACCATCACAGGACCAGGGAGAAATAGCATTCGTCATAATGCTTTCTGATTTTGCATAAAACACAGAATATACAGTGTATGGCACCACACAGCAGACAACAAAACAAAAGCTGCAGTCCCACACTTACAAAAGAAAGAAAAAAAATCACAGGAGAAGCGAATGCGTAGCTTTGAGTGGAAAAATCCCACGTCAGCCGTAGACTAAAGGTCAGTGTTGGCTGTTGTCAATTCACTGTTTATGAGAACACAATGAGGGGAAAAGCCCTTGCCAAAATAACTGAGATACCCAGAAAAGAATCCAGCAGTGTAGCAGGATGTTACACTGCACAGTAATCCTGCCCTACACCAAAAAAAGATGTAATGATTTATAGCCTTATGAATAACAGAAACACATTTATTGAAACTCATTAGATAATTGTGGACAGATCTTATTATACTAAATGTACACAGCAACATTCCTAGTGTTAAATAAGGGCAGTGGTAGCGCAGAGTTAGGGCTCTGACCTATTAGTCAGAAGGTCTGCAATTCAAGTCCCACCGGGAGTGCATGGAGCAGGGACACCCAGGTGCTAAACTGTTGATTTTGCAGGCAGATGTGTCACAGTATTGTGCGTCTAAATAAAGATCATGTTTGAGTGCCAACATTCTGCATACCACCCCTGAGGGCATAGCATCACATTAGTGCAGCTGCTTATTTCAGTCATTTAGTTATATAACACATACACATCTATACACACACATACAGCAGAATGCAGGCAGTCACAACACTGGACAAACTCGCATTGAATTACCCTGGGTCATTATGATTACTGTTCTCCTTTGTATGCTTGTCAATTATTAATTATCATTCTAAATTGAAATAGTGCAATCGGAAATCTGACTACTCAAATTCAGATTGTATTTTGAAAACACTCAAAACCACTATTTTAATCTGACTTTGTGACTTGTGTTATTTGATGAGACTGTCTGAGGTTTTTTTTTTTTTTTTTTTTTTTTCGATTTTCCTGATTGAAAATATGATGAGTCTACTTGAATTGAACCATGGATCACCTTTAAGGGGATTTGGTGTTCAGCCTGTAAATGGAAATTAATTGGTCTTCTTATTCAAACTCAACATTTTGTCAGCAATAACTTTAACACCTACATAATGACTGTTTCTTACAGGGTTTTACCATTAATAAATCTGGCCTATTGCTTATTAACATAAAGGCAACAAACAAAAAAATTTAACATTGTAGATATGACTAAAGATCAAAACCATCCAAAATTACAGAAGATCGCACCATAGTGGCATCTAGTTATGGCATTGGTTTTATGTATATTTGCATTTATGCATGGTTTTCCATTATTATTGGTATTTTCAAAGCACACCAACTTTTATCATTTAACACGGGCCAAGCCCACCTTCCTGCCAGGAATAGTGTGTTTTTATTTTGAAAATCCAACTGACAGTTCTCCCAAAATTCCTGTTTACCAGAGTTGGGATTAGACAGCCGCACATGAAACCTGACATCCTACAACTTTCAAACCTCTTTTTTCTCAAACAATGCAAGCTCTAACACCTACTGTACCTCGGATATAAGCAGCGTTAGGTGTACAAAGTACAAAGTAGCGTTAGAGTACTTGGATTACTTTTTTGATGTAACAAGTAATCTAGCGTGTTAGGTCTGCCATTTAAATACTCAGTGATTTAGTTATATTTTCAAAAATGTAATCCGTTATTCAGACAATTTATGTAATCCGTGAGCCAGACAGCAGTGATTCCGATAGTGTGTGTGTATGTGTGCATGAAAGTGAGTGAAAGTTTTACTTACGGGCCTGCGATCATTTCAGAGAACACCAAAGTCTACTTCATGAACACAATCAATCCAGACTCAATGAACATATGGTCTTGGGCACAGAACAGAGTACAACGGCATGGATTGAATCAGATATGGAAACCAATCTTACCAGAGCACACAAGATTGCTGTTTAGATGCGATGTCATCAGTGCCATTGGTATCCTCCAAAATCTCTGTGTGAACGTAACATGTGCTAATGTCCTTTGATGTACACAGCCATAAGTAATAAAGTAGGAAGGTACAGTATGCAAAAGCATAACTTTTGACTTTATCTCCAAAATGTCAATAATATTAAGAATAACGTAAAAGTAAACGTCCTTGTTTTCTTCTTCTCTTGTGTTTAATAGTGGCTCACTATGGATCTTATACTTGGATTATTGTCTACACACTGTTTGGTTATTAAGCAACAGCCAACAGCTTATGTGATGTATTGTATGATTGTCATTTAAATACATACTAATGTCAGACTCACATTCTGGTTAACAGAATAATGCTTTCTATAACTACGCCAGCCACTTGGCTTGGCCTCACAATGAGGAATGAGAAATATGCAGATTGACAGGGAACACCGTTAGAATGCTTGATGGCAACCAGAGAAGGGTGTGGCATTGCATACTTAGCAAAGCTTCTGTGCTGAGAGTAAAAAGTTCCATGGAAAGAATGTGAAAAGTGTCAGGTAACTATAGCAATGTCTTGCATGATAAAGTAAACAGATAATGTCAACAAGTTTAGCATATTCATTTCTGTATAGCAGTTATTGGTCAGTGGAAATATTTCTTCAGTAAAGCGTTTTTCATTGTGCCAATCAGCTACAGCAGTAACGATGTGAAGTCAGTATAAATGATTATAAATTACATATTAATAAACTGGTTATCTTTGCATTGTAGCCATACAATGCAGCATCATTTGCATCCACAATACAGTATAAAGGTATCAGACCGACCCTAGGCATCACAGTCAGTTGCATATGGGGCTTAGAAGGTCAAAAGTTTAAGGTTGTTGATCTAAACTTAAGATTCTGCAAAACTCAACCCGACCAAGCATCCGTGAAATGTGCTGGGCAAATAAGTCTGATTCACGGAAGCCTCACCCCATAACCCACAGCACCCAAAGGATCTGCTGCTAACATTCTCATGCCAGACATGACAGCATACCCCCAGAGGGCTTGTGGAGTCATGCCCAAAGGTGCCAGAGCCACTCCGGGGGTACACAGGGAACTTATGCAATACTGGACATAATGTTTGGGATTTTAATGTTATGGCTGATTGGTGTATATCTTTGGTATATTGTTATTAATAAAAAATATTTTTGTTTTTAAAGATATTATACTACTTTTTCTCTCTCTTAACTCCACACACTTGCCAACAGGAGGAATGCCAAGCATAGAGATCATGGAAGCTTATATTGATGAGATTGATTGTTGGACATTCAGAATTAAATATGAATATTAAAAAAAACTCTTGCGGGGGTGAATACCTTGTACAAAACATTTTAGTGGCACTTAGTTACATAAACTCCCACAGTGTTCTTTATTTCATTAACAATAACACCATGAGCACTTTTGCATGACAAACGCAGGTTTGATTACAACGTACGTTGATGCATTTGTCTAAAAAGAAGCAAATGATTTAAAAGAAGCAGCACCAAATTAGCGCTGACATGAGCCTAAAAACTGATCCATTTCCCATTTTAAATGATACTTCAGTTTGTCTCTAGGAGAGACCTTCAAGTGTGTATGTTTAAGCACTGAACAGAGGGGTTCCTGTTCAAAATAGGACCCATTTAGAAAGCTAGAACTCAACCGTGAGAAAAAATAGGAATCCATATTTCTTGAGGTTATACTAAAACACAACTCATGAGATCACCCATGACAGAGTTAGTGGAGTGTCTGCAAAGGAGTAGAAGAACTTTTGTTGATAGACATAAATGGTGTTCCTTAATACATTTTGTTTCAGATCTGCTTCAGGCCATATATTCCACACATTATTAGCTTGCATACTCTTTACAAAAGTCGAAGTTGAACGATATAAAAATAAAGGTAACAGTTGTTTTAGGCATGGTTTCTTTTTGTAAAAAGTATAAGTGAATTTGCTGCCACCATGTGGCTCATTGAACTTTGAAATGGAGTCTGATTCATAAAATGCCATAAAGTTGTCATTGACTGATACTTAACTAGCACTTAAAAACAAAAACAACAACAAGAACAACAACAACAATAATAATAATAATAATAATAATAATAATAATAATAATAATTAAAAAATCTCAGGCCAGACCCTTTTAGGTCAAGGAATAGTAATATATATTCATTTATCTATTTCATTTATTGATTTATTTATTTTTACACTAAAGTGTCAAAGCAAAATTGGCCAATTTAAATTAGTTAAAATGGTCAATAACAACTTGTCTCTGTGATACTTATACTGCGTTATTTATTACTGATTATACTGTATACCTTCATATGACTTGCTTTGTTTTTAGACTCAGACAGAGAGAGGGAGGACAGCCACTCTAATCTACCTGTGAGTTCATACATCTTTTATTCCATTAGCTATTGTGTCACATTTGGTTGCACCATCCTGCTATCAGTAACACAATCAACACAGTTTGCTTTATTGTAAGTCAGGTGCCCTAGATGTTGCATTGGCACTCCCCAATTCTGATCTAAACAACAAAAAAAGTTTAGGTCACTGCTGGCCTTTGCTTTTTGAATTGGACTCCATGTTGCTTTGAATTAGTTTAAAGCATTAATATTTCTGTTTACCAAAATGCTATATTCTTAAAAACAAAATGCACCATCACATCTGTTAACTTTAGGAGGGGAAAAAATTTGTATGGATATATACAGCCATTCTCATATACTATATCGTAGCAGGTTTCAGTATTAGGCAAATACAACCTCAGACAACCATCTCCTCAGAAGAATTTCAATTGTTTGAATGCGTTCCACTTGTGTATTATCTTTCTCACTGTATAATGCTGAACTTGTTGTTTGAAAATGGTTTCATAAACTTTTCCAAATTAATGTGCAGCAACAATTGCTTCTCTAAGACCATTGATTATGTCTTTCCTTCTTGGTACTGTATCGTGTTAGCAGTCAGCTGAATGCTCCAGACTAGAAAACTGCCAAAGCCTTTGCTTTTGTAGAAGTCTGCATACCTGCTGATGATTAATTAATTCATTAATGATTAGCAGCACCTGGCTGCAACTTACCCTCTTAAACCCTGTGAAAGCAGTATGGGGGTACTTATTGCACATATGTGTTTATTTTGGCTTAATTGTTGCTAAATAAATAATGACAGTGAAAAAGTTAGATATCATTGATCGTCTGAGGTTGTACACTGAGACCTGCTATGATCAGATGATCCTTCTTCAATCCATAGAAGTTTTTTACATGACTGTATATATGCATACAACATCAAGGATGGTTCTTTTTTTTTTTTTTTTTTTTTAATAATGGTATTTTTTTTTTTACTTTTTTTTTTTTTACATTTTGGTTAACAGAAATATTAATGTACTAAAGAATGACTACAAAGCAGAGTATGAGTGGACATGTACGGCAAACTGCCAAAGCTGGGAAATCAGGAAGCTACTGAATTTAAAGGTAATTTTTATCTAGGTGCAGTTCAGAGCCATATCTGCAATAATAGTGTTTATAAGCACCAGGCACTGAGTTGCGATTCAGATGCACTGTTCAACAAAATAACTGTTCTGTTGGAAGCTATTACACAAGTAGCAGAAACACAGAAGAACACTAAGAAAACGTACTTGTGAAAAAAGGCCTTGTGAGTTTCTGCAAAAAATATATAATAATAATAACAATAATAATAATCATCATCATCATCATCATAAGAAGAAGAAGAAGCAGATTCAGACCCTAAGTGAATCATTAACATACTGGGCATATGCCAGTACACAAATTGATAAATACAGTTACATTTCTTGGGATGTAAATTTTAGCGAGTAACATAAATAAATTGTTGTAAATCCATATCACATAGCAATACTATTTTAAACCCCACCCCGACAACCCCTTTATAAGTCAAAAGGTACTAAATACTCTTTAATCCATATACAGTGATCAATATTAAAGTACTCAGTATTCAGGTAATGGGAATTCTATTCGGAATTATTAGAAATGTAAAGATTATAAAATATTAGAAATATAAAGAAATATAAAATATTATTAGAAATATTCACTCTTGTGCCAAACAGAGCTGAGCAGCCTTGAGTACTCTGCCTTTTTTTAGAAACTGAAATCAAACATAACATAGTTTCATAGATTTGTATTAGTATTGTGCCAGACTATCTATTCTTTATGTTTTTGTATGAGCAGGTAAAAGACAAAAGATCACCTCCATCGGACAGGCCTGCCTCTGTGCCTCAAATCAGCCAGCGCCTCTGCATCTCCACAGAAGATCAGGACAGCCCAGAAAGAGTTGTGAGTGCCAGTTATAAAAGTATTTTTACTAAGTTCTGCTATACTGTTTTCTACAACATTTTAACTGATGACGGAGTAAAGTGGTGCAAATAGGTTACAGTTAACTTAAATGTAGTTAAGCCTTTTTTGAAATGTATAATAATTATGGCAGTAAATCCAGTATTATTGTTGCTTGCATCAGTTGTAGATAATAGTAAAGCTTAGTCTACACTAAAACAAAGTTTTTGACTACCAACTACTGTATCTTCTCCAAATTGAATAGATTGGAAAATGCTATTTAAACATATAAACAAACTGTAAATTTTATACATCTAAATTAAACTTGAGTAGCTCTCTAAAGTGGCGGCATGATAGCATAGTGGTTAGCCCTGTTGCCGTGCACCTCAAGTGTCCAGGTTTGATTTCCGCCTCGGGTCTGTGTGCATGGAGTTTGCATGTTCTCCTCATGATTGGTGGGTTTCTGCTGGGTACTCCGATTTTCTCCCACAGGGCAAACACATGCAGCTTAGGCTAATTGGTGTTCCCAAATTGCCCGTAGTGTGTGAATGTGTATACTGTACGTCTGTGTGCCTTTGGATTGGGACCCTGTTCAGGAAAAAAAAAAGTGAGTGAGCCCTCTAAAGTTTAATTAATTAAAAAAAACAGACCCTTTAGCTATCAAAACCCTATCCCCTATCAAAAATACTTGTTGTGCATATATTATTGTTACAAGTAAAAAAAATCCAATTGGCTATTTAGTTAAACAGTCTTATTTGTCAATATTCGGTTGCATGGAGAAGTCAGGGAAAAACTTTAGTGTTTAATAATAACATAGCAAGAAAATCTGATTGAATGAAATTTAAGCTCACATTCCTCTGGGTGCTAAAGTTTCAGATGTTGCATTGTAAATGTTTATTTTCTTTAGGAATCAGAATCAGAATCCGGTTTTAATCGCCAAGTATTCGCACAAGGAATTTATTTCCAGTTGTATACACAGTTAATACTGAACATTCAGTAACTTTACAGATTAGATAAGGAAGGGGGAGTGTGTGTGTGGGTGTGGGGGGGGGGGGGGGTCGAGGGTCCGGAGCATGTGCAGTAGAGTGTACATAAAGTGATTGTAAGGTAGGGGAAGTAGCGTTGTGTGCATCATATATACTACAATAGGTAATGCAAAATAGCAAGTAGTAGTGATGTAATGTGTATGTAGGGAGTTTGTTGTGGTGGTGCGTTTACACGATATACAGTGCGACACTGGATGTTCGATTTGTGCAAATAACAATGATTTAAAGATGGTTGTAAGATCCAGTTCAACTGTTTATGAGGTTGACTGTTGACTGTTGACTGTTTATGAAGTAACTGAAGTAACTTTATTATTATTATTATTATTTTATTATTATTATTATTATTTTAATATAAGGTCTTTGAAGGCCTTAAAGTGCCACCACTGCTTCTTTGTATAGTATATGGGTGACATGCAAGAAAGCATATTTAAAGTTATCAAAACAAATGAAAATGACAAAATGACCAAAAGTAATGGGCACCCAGTGTATATGCCCAGCATCATTTATGTAGTTCAATGCATGTCTTGACCAAGCTCAAGACTTGCAAGTTGACAAACAATTGCACTTATATATGGTTTGTCTTTTTTTTAGGTTCAGAAGGAAAAACTTCATGCAGAGCTAAAACAAGTCCTAAGTAAAAAAAGAGGGCACCTGAAACAGAGACGCTCAAATCCTGCAAGCATGGAATCTTCAGAGGAGAAGAGTGAGCATGTGGTAAGCTAGAGACTTAATAATCAAAATTAATGCATTAATAATTTCTCACAGCAGTGCAACTTATTGGAAGACCAAATGCCAGCGGATTAGAACTTTTATATAAAAGAGACTGAAGTCAATATTCTAGTTGATAGTTAAGGCTGGTGTAGGGTAAGGTGAGCTTGCAAGTGTTAGATATTGTTAGATACCACTAATAGCAAACTAGATATACTAAAACCATCAGTCACTGTGTACTCAGTTGTGCATATTTAGGACAAAATAAAATATGAGATTGTCACGGAGGCTTTGCAATGTCACGTCACCGACCCTACTTGGGGTTCTTTCTTTATTGCCAATCTTGGCAAAAAGTCCAGTGAAGCCTCAACCACAATAGCACTTTGGTGCTGACAGGTGTTTATTGTGAAAAAAAAGGTGCTCAAGTGGTCCAAACAGTGTACAAAAAAAGTGAGGAAAAAGAAAATAATAAATAACGAAACAAAACAATAATTTACAAAATATATACAAAAATTTACACTCCAACTCAGCTCTCTCAATTATCACAAATTCTATCTCTACTCCCATCTACTCCAACCAACAACCCTCCTTTTGCAATCAATTGCAGTACCCGAAAGACTCCGGTAAGGAAACTGAACGTGTGCCGCGACAAACAATAAACAATCCATCCCTTTTAAACCAATACAACGTTTGTGTTGTGTGTGTATCAACTGCAATGGGTATGATGTATAACTGATATATAACTGATGTATAAACATGTTTAATTCGTAGCGCAGCTGTGTGCACCCATCCGGGCTAGCTTCTTGCCTAAATTAGTTGTGTACGTGTGCTGTAGCTGACCGTGGCGAGCTCCTCGTCACATCACCTCCCTCTTCCCAAAGATTGCCAACCTCCCTCAACATTGGCAATCGGGACAAATAGTCGACTGTCACATATCTTGACCTTGCTCGGTGTCGTACCTGGAACGTGAAGGGTTGCAACGTTAAATACCATCTGGTAACTCTGGCATTGGTGTCCTTCATCGTGTTGATCCATGTCAGTGCACGATGGTCTGTTTCTAGTTTAAACTCCCTTCCCAGGAGGTAATAACGTAGACTTTCCAGGGCCCTCCTTTTCAATGGTAGAGTACCTAACCTCTCTAGGTAACAGCTTTCTGCTCAGGTATAATATGGGTCTCTCTTCCCCTTCTTCACCTTGCACAAGTACAGCTCCCAGCCCTACCATCATATCTTTTAGTCCGAGTCGTTCGTTCTTTTGAATCTATTGCACTTCATAGCTTCTATGGGAGTCACGTGACAAAAGAACGAACGACTCGGGACTTGGAAGACTCATTGAGGAGAACCGTTTAATTCTGTTTCCTCTGTACTGCACTGCATAGCATCTATGGGAGTCACGTGACAAAAAAACAAATGACTCGGGACTTGGAAGACTCATTGATGAGAACCGTTCTTTACTGTTTCCTGTACATAACGTATGGAGGTTTTGCGATGATTTGCGCATGCGCGCCCAGTAGAAAATGAATGAATCACTCTCCAAGACTACTCGTTCTTCAGAGTCACATTAAAGATTCATTCAAAAAGAACAAATCGTTCATGAAAGACCCATCACTAGTATCTTACCAATCCCATTTATCCCTTGGCCAACGAGGATAATACAAAAACCTGGTATTTATCAATTATGAGCAAGGTAAGATCTCAGCAAATATTTAGACTTTACAATACATGACCAAGACAACAGTTCTTTATAAAGAAACAAGAATTGTTTCAAGAATATTGAACTAATCTACGATACATGAAACTATGCTACTTAAACACACGCACACAGTTACACACATACAAAAGCACAAACAGTTCGGAGAGTAAAAGTTAATTGAATTCTTCTAGTATTGGTTACTAGATCTGAGAAAGTCACAAGAGCAGAGCTTTTGGTTTAATCTTACTGCTTAATTTAGAACGAGCACCAATTTTCAGCAAGGTATGAAGCTTTGTCTGTTTACTTGTGTTACGTTTTGGCTTCTCCGGTGGTTCACCTCCAGAGAAGGGAATCCAGGATTGCTGATTGGTTGGTGTGCTGTTGTTGAGATGATGTCTTTCAGGGAAGCCCTTTGTGACTTTGAAGTTCTGGCACAAAGTTTTGTTGAGAATTCCTGAAGCAGCGAAAAAGTGGGAGAGCTTGCTACGGTACCTTCAGACGATGTGAATCTTGGGTTTTTGAACCCACAGAGTCGGTCCATCCCACAGGTGATTGGCCATATCGGATGTGGTTGCGGGGCTTAACCACACCCCACGTGGTTCACCCTTTTGTGCATACCTTAGCCTGATGCTTTGTTTGTCATGTTGGACTCATGTTGTTTGTCATGTTGGAGTTTTTACTACTTTTATAAAGTATATTTGCATGAGCTCTGTTCATGCTACTAATTTTCAATTTCCGGCAATGTTCTTTGAAAGAAACAAGCTTGCATTCAATACCAAACATCCTACATCTTGCATACACATTCATACCTATATCTGCAGAAGGAGGTTGTAAATGTGAAGTACACTTCCTAGGTTAGGAAAAATATAACATACACACGTCAAACATACACACAGACATAAAACATCCTAGAGGATAAGTTCATCTGCCTCAGTCACCTGCCTCAGAAATCGCAGGTTAAGAGTTTTAAATAAGACAGACCTCAATTTTAAGTAAATATGGAGGTGTCCTAACTTTTTCTTTAGTTGAAATATGCAAAGTGATTTTTTTTTT
>JAAGKR010012397.1:0-16589 GCA_011419295.1 Clarias macrocephalus
GGGGGATGTGAAAAAGGTAAATATGCTAGATGTGCTGTATGTTCCCAACTTATCAGGGAATCTCTTCTCAGTGGGAGCTGCTGTCAGTCGAGGCAATACAGTGCAGTTCAAGAAGTCTCGCTGTTACATTCGCAGTAAAAGTGGAAACCTCCAAGGAATGGGAAGAATAAGGTCTGATGGTCTGTATCAGCTGGATGTTGAGGGAAGTCCGCTAAACTGTCACTTTGTGTCAAGTGCTTTAGCAGCAGCCAGTATGTGGCATCAGCGACTAGGTCACACCACCACCAGATTGAAGGAACTTAAACAACTGGTAAATGGAGTAGACTTTGCTGCAGAAAAAGAAGTTTCTTTCTGTGAAGCCTGTGTGGAAGGGAAATTGTCTAGAAAGCCTCACAAATCAGTGGGTCAGTTTGTGCAAATTGCAGTTGGTCCATAGTGAAGTCTGTGTCCCCATGCAGACAGAATCTATAGGAGGGTCAAAGTATTTTGTGGCTTTCATTGATGACTAATATAGATGTTGCAAGGTTTACCTTATGAAACACAAAAGTGTTCTTAGCAAATTCAACGAATTTGAGAAAGCATCCTCCAATGAGTGCGGACAGAAAGTCACAAGACTACACGCTAAAAAATGCTGGGCTGTTTCTATAAACACATTGTTGGGTTGTTCATGCTGGGTCAAAATTCTGGGTTATTTCGGGGACTTTAAACACATTGTTGGGTTGGGTAATGTTGGGTCAAATGAGATGTAGTGGGTCATTTACAAATGAACACATGGTTGGGTTATTTTGACCCAACAACTGGTTTATTCTTTATTTCTCCAAACGACAGCCTGCAAAATGTTTGAAATATTACTGTTATTGTGTTGTTTAAGCAAGAATGTACGTGTGTACAGCTCAAAACATCAATCGGTTATTAAACATAGCGTCTATTTAAAAAACTGCCCCAACGATTCCGGAGATTTGAGCTCCAGGCGGTCCTACGGTGCTCCGCGCTCATGTAGCCGCAAAACAGCCTCATCTTGGCAGAAACGTCTGAAAACATCCGCTGGCTGTGGTGCCTCTAAAGTGGTTAAAACCGCGGATTTATTATATATAGTATAATATATATAGTATAATATATCGCGGCTGTGAGACGCTTCCTGTACGCTGCGTTCTATTTGCACTATACCCGGAGTCCTCAAACCCTCGAGTGTGCACTTCCAAGTCAAGTCCGCTCTGTGCGGTCTTGGAATTGAGACACGGCATGAGGAACTTTCTGGATTCTTCACTTCTGAAGCCAGGAGCACGAGGTCACTTAATGCTGGCAGTATTTTATGGTAAGTTTATATAAATTTCACCTAAATTTTAAATGTTGTAGTTGTGGTAGGAGCTCATTTTCATGTTTTTTCGCTTTTCCGCCTTTTTAGTCGCACTTTGATATGGGGGTGAGGGGAGGTCATGTTTTAATATTCTGTGCCAACAGTCGGCTATAGTGTATTTTATGATAAAAGTGTATTTGTAGCACACACACACACACACACACACACACAAAAAAAAACCCAAATTTAATTTTAAATGTAATTTTAGGTAAATTACTAATAATCTTCGCTAAAGCTGTGTGTGGAAAGTCTCTTGGCATATTTTATAATATTTAAAAGGTGTCAGAAGAAGCTATTGTGATATATTTAATGACAGTCTTAATATGTCTTCTGTCTCTGTCTGTTAAAAAATAAATAAATAAAATAAAATAAATGCTTGTGTTATTTTGACCCAGCAGTTGGTTTATTCTTTGGAGAACTTTCTGGATTCTTCACTTCTGACTGGATCAGGCTCAGAGCACTCAGTATTTTATGGTAAGTTAATGTATATTTTTACTTTTTTTTAGTAACTTGTGGTAGGAGGAAGCATATTTTATTGTGTAAAATACATTTTTTGATATTAATATTGTGTGGGATTAATATTGTTTTCCCATTCTGTTTTGAAAAATGAGAAAGCATCATGGTTAAGTCATAGTTTAAAACAAGCTTTTTCTTTATCCTTATAAAATATTTATTATAAGTTGTAAATTCACCATTAAATATCCTATTCATCTAGTGTTTGTTGAGAATTTGAAAATGGGTGAATGTTTTGTATTAAATCCAGATGGAGCGCCGTATCCTGTTATTCCTCACATGTTAAATAATGAGGTAAATTATTCAAAAATATACACTAAATTCATGTTCACGTTATGTATTTTTGTGTATTGACAAGAGAAATTTTTTTTGCATTAAATGCATATGTAGCTGTATGTCCTTAACAAAAATGCTCAACGTAAATGTTAGTTATATTGTAACACTAAGTGATGCTGTATAATCCATAGGTGGACCAACATGGTGAGGATGATATCTGCAAAATATGGAGATGACTGGAGCATTGTTCCATGTTTTGTTCCTTGAGGGTGAGACAAGAGGGACCTGACAGACCTTTTACATTGTTGGAGGCAATGCTATTGATACAGACTCTTCGGTGAAGGCTGTTTTTTTTGTAATTGATGTTAAGAAGTATCTTCTCACCTGGGAGTTTCTCCAGCATACTGTAGATCAGATTGATGGACACGAGTACTCATCTCGTGTCATTACATTTTTGAGGACAACAGTTTTTTCAGCCAACATTTAATCAATAATATTTTAAAAAGTTTTATAATTTTTGTTTTTAATGTCATTTTTGAAGGAAATTAAATAGTAATAGTTAAATAACGGATAGTTAAAATATTAAGATGGGAAATATTTGTGTCATGTGGGCATTATAAGATTTGTATTAAAAACTTCTATATAAAAAGTTTTTAAACATTGTATTAAATGCAAAAAATCAGACTTACAGAGGTCTCTTGTTTTTGTTTTACAGAGTGTTTGTCACAGTACATTTATTTTATACTTAACAAATGGTCAGCTTAAGATTATATGGTTTTGTCTGACATTTTGGTAAAAATTAAGTTATTCACATTGTCTTATTCTGCGACTATCTATTTACATTATGTGAAGTTGTGTACATTTTGCGTCTTTTTTGAAAATAAAAAAATCAAATGGAATTTGGGTGTCAACCCAGCAAGAGTGTTAATTTTACCCACTGGTTGGGTCAAATAAAATAACCCAGCACTTTACCAATTTAACCCAGCAAGAGTGTCAATTTAATCCACTGGTTGGATCAGATGAACAACCCAGAAATCTGGGTTAAATGGTACAACCCAGCACTTGGGTCAAAACAACCCAGCGCGCGTTCTGTCCAATAGTGACCCAGCAGCTGGGTTAAGGTTGGGTTGTTTTTTAACCCAGCAGTTTTTAGAGTGTACAACGCGGGACTTGCGTCGGGGGACATGGATCAGTACAAGGCTGCATCATATAACGTCCGGAAGGCGGTGAAGGAGGTGAAGCAGCGCTACGGGAGGAAACTAGAGTCACAACTCCAACAGAGTGACTCTAGGAGCCTGTGGCAGGGACTAAGGACAATAACGGATTATAAAGCACCAACATCCGGTATGACGAACGCGGACATGACTCTGGCAGACGAGCTGAACACCTTCTATGCTTGTTTCGAGGCTGCAGCTAAAGACGCTGGCGTTGCTAATGCTAGCGGCGTTAACGGCTACAGACAGGAAGTCACTGCCAGTACCGGAAACGCATCTCCGAGCATGACGTGAGGAGAACCTTCAAGAGAGTGAACACCAGAAAGGCAGGAGGACCAGACGGCATCTCAGGTTGAGTCCTCAGAGCCTGCGCAGACCAGCTTGCACCTGTGTTCACAGAGATATTCAACATCTCCTTATCTCAGTCGGTGATCCCCACATGCTTTAAAGAGTCCATCACTGTTCCTGTTCTGAAGAAACCACATCCTGCTTCCCTCAATGACTATGGACCTGTAGCCCTCACATCAGTGATGATGAAGTGCTTTGAACGGCTGGTCAGAGACTTCATCATCTCCTCACTACCAGACACACTGGACCCACTACAGTTTGCGTACCGGTCAAACCGCTCTACAGATGATGCTATCGCTCATCTTCTTCACACATCTCTCACACACTTGGACAATAGAAGGGGGAATTATGTTAAAATGCTCTTCATCGACTACAGCTCAGCATTTAATACCATAATTCCCTCCACACTCACCACCAAGCTGGAGCACCTGGGACTCAGCTCATCACTGTGTCAGTGGATCTCTAATTTCCTAACTGGGAGACCACAGGCTGTAAGGATGGGTGGACATGTCTCAGCCTCCCTCACGCTCAGCACTGGAGCACCACAGGGTTGTGTTCTGAGCCCCCTGCTGTATTCTCTGTACACACAGGACTGCGTAGCCTCTACTAACTCCACCACCATCATCAAGTTTGCTGATGACACCGTTGTGGTGGGCCTGATCACTGACAATGATGAGACGGCCTACCTGGAGGAGATTGGAAATCTGGAGACCTGGTGCCAGAGGAACAATCTCCTTCTAAACGTCAGCAAGATGAAGGAATTGGTAGTAGACATTAGCACAAAGCAGGAGAGGAACTACCGGACCCCTGTCATCAACAACAGCCCAGTGGAGAGAGTAGACACCTTCAGATACCTCGGTGTCCACATCAAACAGGACCTGTCATGGTCCTGTCACACAAACACCGTGGTGAAGAAGGCCCGACAGCATCTCTACCACCTCAGGCGCTTGAGAGACTTTAGGCTGCCCTCCAAGGTGCTCAGGAACTTTTACTCCTGCACCATAGAGAGCATCCTGACGGGAAACATCACGACCTGGTTCGGGAACAGCACCATGCAAGACAGACGAGCTCTACAGAGGGTGGTGCAATCAGCTGAGCGCATCATCCACAACGAGCTCCCTGACCTGCACTCGATCTACAACACGCGGTGCTGGACTAAGGCCAGGAAGATCGTGAAGGACCTCAGCCACCCCAGCAATGGACTGTTCTCTCTGTTGAGGTCAGGAAAGCGATTCCGCTCCCTGAAGGCCAATACAGAGAGACTGAAGAGGAGCTTCTACCCGCAGGCAATACGGTCTCTCAACCAGCACACCAAATGTACTGACTGACGCACTTTACACATCCACACTCATGTATCTTGCACTCGCTCTGGACTATTGCGACAACCATTGCACACTACATTACTATTTATTCTATAAAAAGCACAAGTCACTTTAAGTACAAAACACTTTACAGCATACTTGCACACCCCCTGGACATCTCTATTTATACCCCATATTCTCTACACTGTACACCTAGGTACACCCAGGCTTTCTTATATTCCTTATATTGTATACATATTTTTCTACATTTGCACCCAGGTTTTTCTTATTTTCTTATTCTCTTATATTTTCTTATATTTTTCGTACTTTTTTTTCTATATTTTTCTTATTTTTCCTATTGGAAATTGTATATTTTTACTGTACATATATTTTATTATCTTATTCTTAGTTAAATCTATTTCTACTTTCTCTGTTCTATTCATTTCTTTATTCTAAGGTCACAGATCAAAATATAAATGCACAAAGATATAGTTGTTGTTATATATAGTTGTTATAGAAAATACATAGAGTGAGAGAGAGACTGAACATGTAAAGCATTGGTTGCAAATAATAAATGAAAAACTAAGTTCTTGACTTTTTACACTCTGCTCTTTGCATGTAGGATGGTAGAAGTTAAAAGTAGTTATCCTGCAAAACATCACAGGATTCCTGGAGGTTATCGCAAGGCAAGAGGGTACCAGTCCATTGCAGGACACACATACACACTTACACACAACAGGCAATTTGGAAACAGCAATTAGTCAAATCTAGATGTAGGTGGACTGTAACCCAGAGCAAAGCACTTAAGGCTCACAACAAGCATTTCAATGTAAAAATAAACTTAAAACTATGGTTGTTTGACACCTGGAACATGGCCCAAGTATTTGAGACTTATATTCTCCTTATCATTACTGAAATATAATCACATTAATCACAAGTGGTTAGCACTTTGGCACCGCGCGGCCACGGTCTCGAGTTTGTAGACTCATTGGGATTCCAAAATTGCCAATGGTGTGTGGATGTGCGCACTTGTATCCTCTGTGATAGATTGGCACCCCATCTATGGTGTACCCAGCCTCATGCCCTGTGGCCCCTGGGATAGCCTTCAGGATCCCTGCACAGAATAAGCGAGTGAGTGAGTCACAATAAAAGTTCAAAGTGGGCATCAGTTCTTACTGTTTTTGTGCAGCTCTTTCCTGCAGATGACTCCTCCTTTGCTTTGTCTACAATTCTTCCTTTGAATATGCTCATTACAGAGTTGATGAAGCAGGAGGATTTTCCAGCTCCAACCGGTCTGTGAAGCAATATTCTGAAATGGCTGATTTCTGGATGGTTAAGCTCAAATTGACTTAACTCAGATTTTAAGAGTTCTTTGGAGCTGTTTAGGAAAAACAGGTTATGGTTTATTTATACAGGCAAAAGGTAACTTTCTGAGAGCAGTAATGTTTTCTAAGTTTTATTATTATTATTTATTTAGTTAGTTAGTTATTTTTAGGCACTATTAAACACCTTGACATCCCCACTATAGCGTCATAGTGACTATAAAGTTTTTGCCTTTCTATGATACTGTTGATGTCTCATAGTGCAGATGCCATAGTGTGCAAGGAGTGCAAGGGTCCTATTGTTTTTTTAAGAATTATTATTTAATTTTATTATGTTATTTTTTGGTCACATTTAGATCTCATTGAGCTAAAGAATTTTTACTATGCATGTCATGGGCAACGCTGGAAGCTGGGATGACTGGCCTAAGCACCTGTTCCATACGATTACCACCAAACCCGGTATCTTTGTTAAATCATTACAATAAAGCAATCTAACCTTGCACAGGTGCTGGTTTGGATTTCCATGAACCCATTTTGATTGATTTTCTTCCTTTAACGCTGATCCTCTTCCCAAGCCAACATTTATCAACAGGATCAGTAAGAAAATGTTTTAGTGGCTCACAATACTGGGACCCAGTGAAACCTAAAAATGTTGTGTTTTGTCTTGCTTTGTTCTTTCCTGCTACAACAAAAACATAAAGCTACTTACCCAGACCTGGCTCGAGCAACTGTTACAAAAATACTGAATAATTTTGTTCTTTCACTTTTACCCAACTTTTGCCAGCCCCCTTCTCCTCTTCTCACTCTAACTCCCTCATCATGTACCCAGCATAGCATTAATAATTTGGAATGGATTCCACGTATTCTGTTCTTTTTTTATCCCAATGGCATCACAGAAGACAAATGGTTATCTGCTATATTGTCTATAAAGGATTTTGTAGCTCTCATACTGAAATGACATCACAAATGTAATTTAAGTTTTAATACAATTTTAATATTCAACACAGACTCTAATATTGTAATTCTCTCAGTAGAACTTACGCTCGTGTGTGTGTGTGTGTGTGTGTGTGTGTGTGAAAGTCATCCTACACAGTAGCCCCCTTCCTCCTCCTCCTCTCCTCTAATTTATTATTTTTACTTTATATTTTGTATTAATTATTTTTATATAAATATTCTGGGATTGTGCAATGAATCATCTGACTTTTTATTATTTCTTATGAGGAAATACTCTGATATACGAGTGTGTTGATGTACAAGCATGCTTCAGGAATTAATTATGCCAGCAATCCAAGGTTTAACTATACTACTTTTCTGACATTTCCCCCAGTCTTTGATCCCAAGCCCTTCTCTCTTTTTCCTCATTCCTTACATGGTAACACTTCCTGTGGTTCACTGTTAGTTGTCTGTAAAATCTTGCCTTTTCTTTTCCCTTTTTTCAACTAAATCATTCTCTTTTGATGTGGTAACATGGATATGGACACATATGTACTTTACTTTCTATTCATTCAGGAAATGGCCTAAAAGACATCATTTTCTATGAATGAACCACTTACATTTCTATGAATGACATTCACATTGACGCCATTGTTAAAAAGGCCCATCAGAGGTTGTATTTCCTTCAACAGCTGAAGAAGTTCAATCTGCCACAAGAGCTGCTCACACAGTTCTACTCAGCCGTCACTGAATCTGTCTTGTGCACTTCAATAACTAGCTGGTTTGGCTCAGCTACAAAATCAGAGATGAGAAGACTACAAAGGATGGTTCGGGCTGCTGAAAGAATTATTGACACTCCCCTACCCACAATTGAAGAACTGTATATATCCAGAGTGAAGAAAAGGGCTCGGAATATCACTTTGGACCCTTCCCGTTTTGTTTTGTCATTTGTTTTGTTCTGGAAGCTCTGGCACTAAAACAAATTTCTTGTACATGCAAGTGTACTTGGCAATAAAACTCTTTCTGATTCTGAGAACATTCGACACTCCGTGTGTATGCATGACTGTATCTCTCTCTCCCAATATCTGCAAGCATGACAAAGCACATCAGGGTTCATACATTATTACATTTAAAAGTTAGCATTTACAAATCAATAATTTGGTGCCCTGGATAAGTAGGTATCTATAGAAAGGCAGCCATTAGAAAAAGTGCTAATGGCGAAGTGCTCACCCTGTCATCTGGAGATCACGAGTTCGATTCCCAGATGAGGCTGTAACCTCTGACAGCTCTCTCAGAGGGGAGGGATGAGAGGTACTTAGTGCTCCCATATTATTCACAGCTCTACAGCCAATCAGGAGATAAAATGTGATAGTCTTCGGCTCTTCCGACTGAGTGGTAGTAGTAGCTTACTGTGGAAGCACGTTAGTGACAGGGAGAAATAAGACACACCTAAATTAGGGAGAAAATCATGGAAAAAATCCCCCCTCCACCTCCACCCCCAAAAAAAACTATATGTATCAATTCTTATCCCAGGTATTCTAGTAACTGGATGAATGCAGGTCATTTTGAAACTATCACGTGTGTGAGGAGTAGCAGTTACCTGCTGGAATGCACATTCAAAACCAGTCACAGATACATTTTAGCAGGGAAACACATGTCTACTTAATACCTGCTTCTAAGTCATTCCAAATTCCTAATGTCTTGTTTTGTTTATGCCTAGGTGAGCTAGAAAGCTAGCCAGACTAGCAAGTCATAAGTCTGATTCCCAAATCCTTCTGCAACCCCTATTTGTTAGGAACCACCACTAGATGGCACTGTTCGTTTGTTTGTCTTATAGTTCTTGTTGGTCTCCCAGAAGGCACCTCGGTCAGGTGATGAGAGTGCTCACGTGAACCGAGGTGGCTCATTAAACTTCTTATAAATAGCAGTTTGTCCTGGAAACTGGGTCGAGCATTGTTTGTAGTTTTATGTTTGTGTGTTTTGTAAATATATCATTGTCAAGTGGGCATTCCTTTTTGGTTTTGTTTGTTCTTTCAGTTTTATATTGTAATTATATTGTTTAACCCTTGTTTTCAAGAGGGCTCTTATTAGTTTTCTTTATATTCTTTATGCTAATGGATTCATGGAGCTGTCTTGTTCAATGTTTAGTTAGGCTGTGTCTCCTCATGTGTAAGTACTGTTCCCTTGTCTGTTTAGATATGTGTAGCCACATGAGTGCTTAGCCGCTAGCAGGATTAGCCACTAGTAGGCATAGGCTGCTAGATGGGTTAGCCCCTAGTAGGGTTAGCCTCCAGTAGGCTAGCCTCTAGTGGGATTGACTGCTAGTTGTTCTGGTCACTAGTAGGTTAGCTGCTACTTTGGAATAGCCTCATGTGTGCCTTGCCTCTTGTGTTCCGGTCCCCTAGTAGGTTAGTACTAACCCGGTTAGCCACTAATCCAGTTAGATACTAACCCAGTTAGGTCATCATTCCTTACATCCATATTCCATGTAGCTACTAATCCAACTAACCACTAACGCATCCAGTCTTGCCAAGTCTCTCATCCTTTCTCTAGTCTCTGTGTCCCTGGTCCTGTCTATAGTCTCTCTGTTCTGTCCCATGTCTTGTCTTGTCTCTAGTCTGTGTCTCCAGTCATGTATCCAGTCCTGTGTCTAGTCCAGCGCTCCGTTCCCTGTGTCAGCACTCAGTTCCCTGTGTTAGCCCTAAGCCCTAATTATAATTTGAGTTTGTTGTTTTAGAGCCAGTCAGAGCCAGGCCATGACAATAATCAAGTGATCTACCCAGAGCATTGCATAAGTTATTGAGAGTCCTGTGTGTTGTAAAATCCTGAGAAGCTTATGACAATTATTTTATATTTTCACTTATTCCACTTTAATATATCAGCTCTGTTAACTTCCCAGTTTCAAAAATAGTGCTAGATCAAAATCTAGTGCACTATGTAGCATGTATTATTATTATTATTATTATTATTATTATTATTATTATTATTATTATTATTTTAAAAAAGGTGTGTGTGTTTCTGTTAGTGTGTATGTTTGTGCGCGCGCGCGCGTGTGTGTGGGGCATATGCATGAATATGAGTTGGGAATATGCATGGGAGCGACTGTGTGTGTGAGATTGTGTAAGTTTGTGTGTGTGTGTGTGTGTGTGTGTGAGAGCGAGAGAGAGAGAGAGAGAGAGAGAGAGAGAGAGACCAGGGCTTGTTGTGAAAGTAAAAGCACAGAATCCTGCATTGTTTTTGTATGACTTATCTGGAGCTCGGACCTGGTAAGTACTGTTTTATCATTATTGCTCTCATCATGACTTTACATAATGTTTAATATTAAATTGCCCTTCAAATGTGGTCCAGTAAGCCATGCTGGAATTATCGTACCTTTTAAAATAGTGCTGCTGATTATTTTTAATCATTCATGAGCCTTTAACCTTTTGTTTTATTCGGTCACAGCATGTGTAGAACTTGGCTCCTGTTTTTACTGAAGACTTACAAAATGCTATAAACACATTGATGTGGAATCTTTAAAATAAATAGTTAACATTATAAAAAAGAAGTAAGAACAATTCTGCTAAAATGTTTTGTGAAGCTTGTTCATCAAGACATTATTGCAATATTTATATGCTTTCGGTTTCTTGTGTTCCTGGTGTTAATGGAGGAAGAACATTAGGACAGTAGGAGTGTCACACTTTATAGATGTGTTTTACAGCACTGAGTAGATAAGGAAGGTTACAACAAATCAGGCTTCTTGGAAAACGTGAAGACAAATTGGAAATAAATCTAATTTGCATTAGTCAGAAAAAATATTTGGAATAGTGAAATGTTCAGTAAAAAAGGAGGAGAAATGGTGTGCGACAGGCAGGAAAGTAATGTCTCTTGCCTGTTTCAGCTGAATCACTACACATTTATTGTTTTATCAGTAAAATATTAACTAGGAAAATCTTGCTGATGTTTTGGCTTCAATGAATTTGGATTGATTTACATCAGGATTAAAACTTCTCTATTGCAACCAGGTTTTAAAACACTTCTATATGAATCAGGATCAGCAGTGTATGCTTATGAAAATATCACCATGTTGAATTTACTTGATGTGTGTGACCTTATTGTGCTTTCAAATAATACAGGCACCATGTCCACCTTCATTTCACTTATGTTTCATAATAATAATAATAATAATAATAATAATAATAATAATAATTGATTGCTTGTGTTCTCTCTCCCATGCAAAACCAAACTTGCACGAAACCGGCAGTATTGTCATGCATTAACTGTATTCTCATGATTATGAATGTGTTATAGAGGAAGAATAAATGTATCATTCAAATCGTTTTTTGTTGTTGTTGTTGTTTGCTTTCAATGTTTTATTATTTGCTTAATTATGGTCATTTTCCTTTGACAGTCTGTCACAATTCACCCACAGAAAGTCACACCTGGAAGTGCTGACTCAGAAGTTAATGAGAAACACTTAAATGGAAAGGCGAGAATCTCCTGGTTAGTCTATTCTTGGAGTCTCTTCATGATTCTAACATTGACTGCATAAATCTTCAAGTTGGATAAGTATCTCTATCCTCAGTCCTTCATACCATTATAGATTATTTGCTTCTATTGATTGTCCTGTTGTTCCTACCTTAACCCACTGTTATCAATTTAAGAGACAATTGGATATGGATTTATTTTTGGGTAGCCTTGAATTTAAAGACTCATGTACCTATAACAATACTGTGACAGAACAGGACAATTTATTGTGTTTTATCACCAAAGAGGCTCCTAAACTGGTGCATGTGCTTACCACATTTTCTTGACAAATGCTTACAGTATCAAGCCACACTAACTATTAATGCTGGGTTTTATTACACTATGATTTGTCATTAAATCCACATATTTTCAATTCAAAACTATATTTATTTGTTTATTCATTTATATCATTGTGAGAATGGTATTTTAGAAGAGAAATATTAAGCAAAAAACAATCAAAATAATACAAAAATACCTATGCAATGATTTCTGGGTTAATGTTTTACAGAGTTTCCTCATCCCTGGAGGGCAGTAGATTGGGAGTAAGTAAATAAAAATATTCTGTCCAAAGTACAGTCACCATATCTGTATCTGGTTTCATTACATATGAAAGCGCTAATCCTGTAAAAACTATTGTTAAAGCTGCAGCAGAGAAACATTATTTAATATCTTTCATACTGACTCTAATCTGAAATGCTGGTTGTTAATTGGTGATTTCTGAGGCTGGTGACTCTAAATTAACTTCTCCTCTGCAGTAAGTTTTGTTTTTCCTTTCTTGGGAAGGTTGTCATGAGAGACAGTTTCATGATGGTGCTTGATGGGTTTTGTAAATGCACTTGACAATACTGTTCTTGCAAGAACTGTTGAACAGAAGATGTGACCTTAGTGTTTTAAAATAACAACAAACCGTTGTTTTTGTTGTTGTCATTCATTGTTACTTAATTATCTTATGCCATATTTGTTATTTCATAATTACATGTAAATACCCAGTATTGTTCTAGAATGTAGAAAATAAATCACAAAAAAAAAAAAAAACACTTGTATTAGAAGGTGTGTCCAGACGTAACTGTTACTGTATATGAACTTACATAATAATTATTTAACATCACAGCTTAAATATTCCAATCAGGAATTTTCAGTTACTTGTATGTGTATGAATATGTTTGTAACTTAACAGTGAAAGAAGCCAAATGGAAACATTTTTAAGACACTTTAAGGTCAGCAATCCAGCTGTCAGTCATCTGCGCATCTTGATAAATGGACATACGGGAGCAGGAATTTCAAGCTTTGTGAATTCAGTAGATAGTGTCTTCCAGCACAGAATTACAGCCAGAGCACAAACAGCACCAATAACAGGGCCCCCCTGCACAAAAAAGGTAAAAATTGTTTAAATTGTTTAAATTGGTTTTAAAAGAACACCTGAATTATAGCTGCACTGCACAACAAAGGTGAATATAGCACAATAATTTGAAGTAAAAGTTGAGCCCCTGAGGCTTCATGGCTAGAGCAGTGCTTAATTTTGGCGACTTTCTTTAATGAAAAATTGTTTCAATTCAGTTTTTAATGTTGATGTTCCTAAATTCTAATTTTGTATTTTCATTTAAAGGTTACATTTTTTGTCTTATCAGTCCACAGTCTGACTTGTGCATAATAAGCTCTCATCCTGGTTTGCTGGAGTCACAAAGCCTTGGTGAAATGGCTTGGCAACACTTTCCAGACTGAAACATGTCAATTACTTTGTTTCTCAACTGTTTTTGAATTTGTTTAGATTGTGTTGCTTTTTTAGACCAGATTAGTCAGACAGGTTCTCTTTAAGTGATTTTTTTTAATCCAAATGATCTAGTAGTAATCAATGTGGCAAGTAAAATTTAACTCAGCTTCCCAAAGATCCCGGTTTATTCAGGACTTACGTGGGGGCAATTACTTGTTCACATAGGGCCATGTTTGTTTGGACAGCTTTTTCTCTTAATAAATAGAATCATTATTTTAAAAATGCATTGTGTATTTACTGAGGGTATTTTTTACGGTATTTGTTACGTGGCGCGGTATGGAGAGCCGCACCATGCGATGTTTTTTAACAATAAGAGCCCTTATGCAGGGCTTAGAGGGGTTTAACAAAATGGGAGTATATACAAGAGAGGCTTCACAACCGGGCAACAAAGAGATGTTCCCATAGCGTTTTCACGCAGCATTGAGTGTAGCTTTTGAAAGAGAACAGAAAACACAAAATGAACAGAGCTCCGCCGTCTACGCTAGAATGGACGGGGCTCTGGAAAATAAAACAAAAACTAACAAAAATCTTCTCTGAGCTTTGTGCCTTCACCGAGGATTTCTGTGAGAGAGGGGAGTTTGTGTCTTTGTGCACTTTAACCTGAGCATGCACGCTGAACTAACGCGGTCCGCTCTCTCTCCCTCTCTCGCTCGCTCGCTTTCGCCGGTGTCTTAAATAGACAGAGGCTGGAACTTTGCCTCTGTCTCTGAACAGCACACTTTCACTTTCTGTCTGTCTGTCTTTTTTTATGTTCTTTCTTTCTTTCTTTTCTTGTCTTTGGCCATGATACCTTACCAGTGCTACCTAAATGATCGCACAAAGTGCGCCAGTATCAGGACTCTTAAATAGACACGCCGCCAGGTGCGGCTCGTTCAGGCTGATTGCCTGATGGTGGTGTTGCCTGGCAACCGCGTGTATAAACGGCAGTGATTTTGAACAGTTTAAAGACGGCTGTGCCCCTCACGCGAGTTACAGTATTAAAATTTGTTTGATGATCTTAATTAGTTACATACAAAAGAAAAAAAAATCAGGCAGAGGAAAATACTTTTGGATGAATCAGTAAAGCAATATATAATGATGCAACTCCATCAAGCATTTAATTAAACCACATTTACATTGGCACATTTACTACAGCCACAAGATTGACCAAAGTGCTGTACATCCACATAAACATCATAAAAGAATAAAAGTACACAACTACAGCCTAAGAAAGAGGGAAAACTAAAATAAAATAAATAAATAAATAAACACAGAAGCTTAATAAGAACAGTAAAGCCGAGTAGGCCAGTGAAAACAAATGGGTTTTTAAAAGGGATTTGAAAGAAGTCAGACTAGGAGCCATACGGATATCAATTGGCAAGTCATTCCAAAGACGAGGCCCAATTACTGAAAAAGCGCCGTCACCTCTATGCTTAAGTCTGGAGTGTGGAATTAAAAGGAGGTTCTGGTCACAGGATCTTAAACTTCTAAGCGGAGTGGGTTCATGCAGCAGTTCAGATAAGTAGATGGGCGCTTGCTGATGTAGCGATTTGAAAACAAATAGAGATGTTCGTCTGCATCCTGTCATGCACACTCGCTTTCAGAAAGCATAAAAGGAAACAAGATGGCGCTTCACATCGCTCAGTCATTGAGTTCATTCATGCCTTCGCTATCGCTTCACCAACGGTTCCGTGAGTACTCACCTATTCAGGTTGCTTCCTTGATTGAGTGTGTGTTGCTAGAACGCGGGTTTATTTGTGTAGATCCTTGCTCTTGCTGTAAGAGAGTTCTAAGAGTAAACGCGTGGTTATCCTGCCTACTCGCGCTGCTTCCGCGTTTGGGTTTACCGTCCACGCAACACGGGCTAACTGCTAAGGCTGCTGTGTTCGTCCCTCGGTTGCTCGTGACAGAATGACTGACCTTTGAACATCCTGCTGCTGAGGTGGAGACCGACAGCAAACTGTACCATCTGCGGCAGGGTGGGTCGTCCGTGAGCCGCTACACCGCGGATTTACGTACCCTCGTCGTGCAGACCACCTGGGGGGACGGCTTACTACGAAGGACTGGCTTCTCGCATCAAGGACGAGCTCGCCGGGCGAGAGCTTCCGGCTACACTGGAGGGGTTGGTTCAGCTCGCCCTCCGGATTGACCAGCGCCTGCTCGCTCGCCCGAAGCCAGCCCCTCGAACCCTGCCGCCCATCACACCCCTTTTTTCACATTCCACGTCCCGATCACCAGCCTTCACCACCACCACTAGGGCGTCTGCCGGGTCTCCACCTCCCGCCGTGGTTGACACGGGAGCCGGGGAGCCCATGCAACTAAGACGCGCCTCCTTGAACCCTGCAGAGCGAGAACGACGTTTCAGGGAGGGACTCTGCGCCTATTGTGGGTCAGCGGCACACCATAGAGCTATATGCCCTTCATGCCCGGGAAACGATATCCCTGGTTATTACAGCATGACCCTCTCATTTCCTGGTCTCAAAACCGGATTCTGCAATGGGGCCCGACCTGCCTCGAACTCTGCCTACAATCGCCGGCTGGGACGTGCTCTAGGGAGTCCGAGGCCCCCGATGTTGACACCAACGCCATCCCTCCTGCATATCGAGACCTGGCTGAGGTCTTTTGTAAGAGACGTGCCAACCATCTCCCTCCGCATCGCCTCTACGACCTGGCTATTGAGATCCAGCCAGGTTCCACTCCACCCCGCGGCCGTCTATACTCTCTCTCTTCCACCGAGACGCTGGCAATGGAGGAGTATGTGTCCTCCGCTCTCCGTCAGGGTACCATCCGACCCTCTTCCTCGCCCGCCGCCGCGGGGTTTTTCTTCGTAAAGAAGAGTTCGGGCGAATTACGTCCTTGTGTTGACTATCGGGGGCTGAATAACGTCACCATAAAAAACCGACACCCGCTGCCTCTTACCAACTCAGCCCTGGACGCCCTCTCTGGTGCCACCATTTTTACAAAGTTGGACCTCCGGAGCGCCTACAACTTGGTGCGTATCAGAGAGGGCGATGAGTGGAAGACAGCCTTCATCACCCCTAATGGGCATTACAAAAGCCTTGTTATCCC
>JAAGKR010012398.1:0-16587 GCA_011419295.1 Clarias macrocephalus
TCTCTCTCTGTCTCTCTCTCTCTCTCTGTCTCTCTCTCTCTGTCTCTCTGTCTCTCTCTGTCTCTCTCTCTGTCTCTCTCTGTCTCTATCTCTCTCTCTCTCTCTCTCTCTCTCTCTCTCTCTCTCTCTCTCTCTCTGTCTCTCTCTGTCTCTCTCTGTCTCTCTCTGTCTCTCTCTCTCGCTCTCTCTCTGTCTCTCTCTCTCTCTCTCTGTCTCTCTCTCTCTCTCTCTCTGTCTCTCTCTGTCTCTCTCTGTCTCTCTCTCTCTCTCTCTCTCTCGCTCTCTCTCTCACTCTCTTCTTCTTCTTCTTCTTTCCTCTTACCATATAAGCTGCCATGTTCATGCTTAGTGCTTTGAATTATTTGTACACTACAGCATGACAATTCTTCGAGGGCCAAATAGTGCAGAAACTAAAAAAAAAAAAAAAGGTGAAACATATTTAGGGGACTTTATTTACACACGTGCACAAGTGAAGTGACGAAACACACGAACACACGTATTTCAAAGGACCACATGATGGATGCTTCGCTCCAGATGTGTATTTTTTTTTTTTTTTTTTTTGAGCTCACAAATTTGTTGTGGGAAATATATTAATGATACATTTTGTAAACTTGGAACTTTGAATATTGAAACAATTAGACGTTATACCGTGTTATAACTGTGTTAAGAAGCTAACACAGGTCTCAGAGCAGCCCCAAAGTGTGTGAAATACCCCTCAGATACAATTTTTTATTTCTCAAACTCTATTTATTTGACTGCTCCTGCTTCAAATGCACCGTTTCAGTGTTTGTTTAAATGAGCGACTGCAGAGAACAGCAGAGCTGAGCAGCAAGCCTTGGAGGGGGGGGGGGGGGGGACTCTTCTTATATGATGTCACAACAGGGTGAGATTTTACGTAAAATTGGTCAGCCAATGCAAAAATTGGAAAAAGTTTGTTCATACGCTGGAGCTCGATCTGAATGTCTAAAACGACTAAAAAGTGATTTTTGTGTAATAGGGGTCCTTTAAATATGAGTAAACATGGAATGAGTGCTTTAAGTCATTAGACACCTTAATGAGGCTGGATCAGAGAAATTAACCGATGAAACTTCTGAGCTTTTTAAAATAAAAAAAATACTCCTTTAAATAAATAAATTGCTGGAATGTCTAAGCCTTGTTGTTAAGCCTTTTCAATGTAAATAAATACCGTTAAGCGCAGCTCACACTGTACAGTGGCTTCATGTTCATCTCGCAGTGACGAGTCTCAACAATAGTCCTTGTACACTAACGGCCGTCATGTTGAACCCTAACAGCTGGACCTTTCAGAGAGCTTAACGAGGAGGAGGAGAGGAGCCGGGATCAGGATGGAGTTCCACCATCAGCATCAGTATGAGAGGAGACGGTTCGATTAGGGCCACGCAGGTGCCCGAGTGGAAAGCAGCTTCGGCTGGGTTCTGAGACGCAGCAGGGCCATGATGAGCTCAAGAGCAAGGCAGATATGTCTTAATTAGAAGGAGCGGCCAACAGAGACGACGCCCTGAGGAGAGCTTAAAGCAGCTCAAGCTAGATACAGAATACTGATAAAGAGGCCTGGAGGATGTGAGCGAGAGGGGAGGATGGGACACGGAGAGAATAAAAGAGGACAGGACAGGAGAAAATGAGGGGAGTAGTGAGTAAAAGGAGATAAAGAGGAGGACAGAAGGAGGAAGGGTGTGTTCTGGTGGAGGAAAAAAAAATCTAAAGATGTAATGGTGTGAGGTGGAGGTCCAGGCAAAGTTGATTACTTTTCTACAGTGCAATGACCTGAAGCTTTTTATTGTTTTTACACAGCAATGTTCCAACGGTGCAGTAATACCTAACAATGCGATGTGCTTGGACTTAATATCTACGTACTATAATGAGATTAATTATTAAAGACCAGTACGGTATGTTTGATGTTTTAGCTGATAACATTTACAGTATCTCCATAAAACATGGACATTTACACGTATAGCAGCTACAAACAGACCGTCTCTCACTGGCTCGAACTTTTTCTTTCTTGTTAAAAAGAGAAAAATCCGATGTTACTGAGAAATGCAGTTGTTTTATATCCAGTTTTACCTCTGACTATTAAGTACTGACACTGGAGACTCCTTAATAAATAAATAAATAAATAAATAAATAAAAAGCTAGATAAACGTTACCAAATGAAAAAAATTTTATTAGAAAATGTATGTCATGTGAAAGTCTGCCATACATGCCCACGAGTGTGTTCATGTAGAAACCATGATGTTTTCATATCGAGGACATTTAATATAATCCCGTCATTTGAGCTGCAGTTACAGATAAACTCCAGTTTATCTCCACTCTAGTTTTGCAGTAATTCTTTGATCATTATTCATAAGTCACCCAATTATACTGAAACTGAGATTTAATAATTAACAAAGTTTGTGCTAAACGGCGCCAAAACCACAACGATTATACTCCCGTCTTCATGCTCAAGGTTTATCACCAATCAGAGAAGAGATCAAATCCTTTGAACTAATTATAACACAGAATGCAGGATTTTTCAACTTCATCCAGGTGCTTGATATGAGTTTCGTAGTCATTCTTTACCAAAAACATGCAGTTAGTTTAGCGATGACTCGTCTAGCACGGACCAGGACAAACCTTCACCCGTCTTGCCAAAAACTAGACTAGGACTAAGCTTCGTTTATGCTTTGCTTCGATTAAGATTTTTCTCCTGTTGTGCCGCTTTTCCTTTTTTTTTCTCCTCCTTATACTGTAGGTCTCTTACCCTTAAAGGTGTCAGTAGGATGGATAATGCAGCATCACTGTGGTATAACACATTGTACGTGATAAGTGAGTAGACTGTACAGCAGAGGTGGACGGTAACGAAGTACATTTACTCTGTTCCTGTACTTAAGAGCAGTTTTCATGTATCTGTATTTTACTCGAGTAGTTTTATTATTAGAGGATGTTTTTAACTTTTACTCCGCCACATCCTACAGCAAATATCTGTACTTTCTGCTGCACTACATTTCTGCATGGCGTTGCGTTACATAACCAGAGTGATGCGTAGCATTTGAAGCGGCAACTCATGATTGAATAATTTACTTTTCTGTTGTAAAATGCGTAATTATGTAGCAGGTGTTTGAAATAAGAAGTGAAGATGGTTGGAGAGAGAGAAAGAGAAACTTATTAATACTGTACAGTATCTGCATATTGTTTGTCTTACCTGTGTGTGAACTTCTGCTAGTTTTGTGCCTGTGCGTGCGCGCACGCGCGCGTGTGTGTGTGTGTGTGTGTGTGTGTGTGTGTGTGTGTGTGTGTGTGTGTGTGTGCGCATGTGTGCATTCTTAATTTGAGTTTTGTTGCCCGTTTGACTTTGCCTTCATGAGCATGAATATATATACTGTATATATATTGTGTGTGTGTGTGTGTGTGTGTGTGTGTGTGTGTGTGTCTGTGTGTGTGTCAGTGTATTTGATGCAGTGTGTGTCCACTGGCCTTCCCTCTGAGTCAGTACTATTTAATAGAGCTCTAAATGAGATCATTACGGACGCACAGCGGCTGATGGTGTGTGAGATTGTGAGCCAGAGCTCCGAGATTAGAAAGCCATGAACACAAATGTGCAAAGCTTTAAAACTTCTCCGACATTTCCATTTCAAAGTAAAAAAAATACAACTAAAAAAAAAAGCCTCCTTGAAACCGTATTTTAAACCCAATGCTAAATACTAGGCATTATTATAATAATAATAATAATAATTATTATTATTATTATTATATTTCCAGAAATGAAATCAGATGAGGAATGTCATGTCAGATGGGTTTAGACAAAAATTAGTTATAGTCATCGTTTTAGTACACATAATCGGAGAAACGATTTCCTTCCTGTTCTTCTCTCCTCCCATAGTGTCCAGTGTCCTTGGGCGTGTCGCCAGTAGACCCAGTCGCTAATCCGTTCCTGCCTGTGATGCCAATGATGGCACAGTCACATGGCAACAAATGACTCGTCTGTGCTGAATTGTCATAGAGGAAGTACTGTAACTCCTACAGGTTGCACCAGATGTGGATGTAAGCTGCATGCATTAAGGTTTAGTGTCTGCAACTTAACAACAAACGTCACATTCAATCCAGATAAATTGTGCCGATGCGCGAGGCGAAAAAATGTAGATTAAGCAAAGCTCATGATATCATATGAAAGTAATCGCTGCCTTCAGAATGATGAGCAGGGAGACTCTGTGTCTGCAGTTCCCTGTGGGCTTATTACCAAACACACACACACACACACACACACACACACACACACACACACACACACACACACACACACACACACACACACACACACACACACACACACACACACACACACACACACACACACACACACACACACACACACACACACACACACACACACACACACACACACACACACACACACACACACACACACACTCACACACGGCTCATCTGTGGGGAAATCTCGTCTGGGAGAACAAGAGATGACGGCGACCATTTGTATCATTTAAACCTTAAGACACGCTATTAGGAGGAGAGATGGAGGAAATTCTCTCACACGTGAACTAAACAAGGCAAATGACTTTCGTCTCCTGTTATCTCAGTAATTAAACGCCGAACACTGTGTTTCTGTGAACGTCTCGCTTTAATGCGTTATCATTCCGTTTCCGCCATTTTGTTCCAAAGTATTGATGTACAGCGTTACCTCGGCATACGAACGCCAGGCCTTGCGAATTTACGCCTTTAGACCTAAAATCTTGCAAGAAATTTGCCTCGGCATGCGAAGCATTTTTGGCACAATTTTCCGGTTGCACGGATGCCAGAGTGAAATGAATTCACATATCTTTTTGTGTGTGTGTGTGTGTGTGTGTGTGTGTGTGTGTGTGTGTGTGTGTGTGTATTTTTTGCCATTTTGTGTAAGATTTAGTGAAGACACTAGTGCATCATGGGTCCCAGGAATGTTATCAAGGACGGTAGCAAGAAGAAAAGGGAGCCGCTTTCAGTTTGGTGCCGAGAGGAATCATTAATTAAGGTTAAGTGAGGTTTAATGTCTAATTATTTCATATTTTATTTCATTTAAATGTCTTTTCTTTGGCCTCCAAGTGGCGCAGTGGTAAAGTTCTCGCCCTATCATCCGGAGATCAGCCGGTTCGATTCCCGGGTGGTGCTGTAACCTCACGCAGCCGGAGGTCTAGAGAGAGCTGATTGGCCGAGCTCTCTCAGAGGGGAGGGATGAGAGGTACTTAGTGCTCCCACATTAATCACGGCTCTACAGCCAATCAGGGGCGTCTGTGAGCTCACGCGAGCGGAAGGAGCGGATAGCGCCGTCCTCCGAGTGTGTGACTCCGCCCCCAACGGTGCGCGAGCTAGCAGTTCGAAAAGATGCGGTCGGCTGGCGTCACGTGCTTCGGAGGAAACATGTGATAGTCTTCGGCCTTCTCGGCTGACGGGGAGGAATTGGACACGACTAAATTAGGGAGAAAATCGGGGGAAAAAAAACAAAAAAAAAAACATGTCTTTTCTAAATGTTTTGGTTGTTTTTATATGCACAAATATGATTGTTGTGTTGGAAATTGGTAATATTGGTAATATTTTCAAGGACTGGAACGGATTATCTGCATTTACATTATGTCCTATGGAAAAATGTGTTTCGCAAAACAAAATTTCACCTTAAGAACTTCGGAACAGATTAAATTCATATGCTGATCTACCCCTGTACAGTTACTCGACACTACCCAGGTATTAAGTGCATGGTGACGCAGGTTGCCTATTTAGAAGTCATATCAGAATGGTGTGCATGGGAGCGATGCCTGTTTCAGTCCAGCATTACTGACAGCTCAATGTAAAAACATCACATCAATGTGAAAATATTGAATCTATGATATTTATATTTTTATATCTTCTAGTGTTCTGGATGTTGTCTATCCATCCGTCCATCAAGGAACCTCTGCAGTCCAACTAGTCTTAACCTACATGTCTTTGGAGTCTGGGAGGAAACCCGCCAAGCACAGGGAGAACATGTGAACTCCATGCACACAGACCTGAGGTGGGAAACGACCCCAGACCCCGGAGGTGCGAGGCGTCTCTGGATGTTATACTGAAAAAACTCTGTCTTAAATACTTGCAGAAACGCCTGGCAACCAGTGTGAATATTAACACAAGCTTAATGTCATATTTCAAAGTGTTTGTCGTGTAGCGTGCAATAACTGAACACACATTTCACCTTGGGACTTGTTTACTGCTTGCCAGAACCCCCAGACTTAATTTGGGCAAATATTTGGGGCATTACAAAGCAATTTTATTTTATTTTATTTTATTTTTTTACCATCAGAAAATCACGTTCCAACAAAACAACAGTAAAACACAGGGAATGGACAGAAATAGCAATTAAATTGTTTATTTAATGAAATCTAATCATGTTCTAGTTTGCTGTGGAATAAATTTGGTGTCAGTAAGCCATGAATTACATACATAAAAAACAAAACAAGAAATTACCCGAATTTGCCCTTTGACCAAACAGGTTAAGCACCCGTCGAAAGCCTCCTCTGAACATGTGTAACCTTCCCCGGATAAATATTAATGTTTTCCTTCGGCCCAGGCAAAAGAAAAACACACAGGGACATACAGTATTATCAGCCAATACTTTATTAACACTTGGACTGGAGCATTTCCATACACACGCAATGTGACGAGAACTCAGGATTGGGACGAAACAGCTGTGAGTCCATAAGAAAAAACACTTGTTAGTGAGGAGAATTCAGAAAAAATGGTTGAATTTGCTAAAAAGTATAAAGACTGAACTTTGGAGCGATGGAAAAAGGTCCTGTGACCTGATGAGTCCAGACTGAGTCTGTCCCAGATCGAGCGGGCGTGTCAGGGTGAGAAGGGAAGCGCATGAAGCGATGCTCCCATCATGCATGTGGAGATAAAACGAAGTCACATGACCACCTGAATGTCCTGAATCACCAGCACATCACATCTACGGAGCTGTACAGCTGGTTGTGTTATTGGAGTGGAGCTGGACTCTCTGGTGCAGGCGTCTGAAAGGAGAACGCTGAAGAAACTTCTCAGGATCCTGAACAATGCGTCCCCTCTGCTGTATGCCACATACAGGTGTCCACCTGCAGCACGTTCGGCTGTAGATTGAGGCCATCGAGAAGCACCACAGAAGCAGAGGAGGTCTTTCCTTTCTGTGGCCATTAAAACATTATGACTCCTCCACCTTCGGTAGGGACGAGACCTAAAATAATAAATGTCGCCTGGAAACAGTAGGTGCATTTGCCTTACCTGCGATTTGTATGTCAGGGTTCCCCAATCTCACATGCAATAACAATCAACAATATCAAGTGCAATATTACTTGCCGCTATTGCCTTGTACCATCTGGTTCTGCTGTACTTATTGGTACTAGCTGTTGTGGTGTAGTCTCTGGCACAATCATTTCCTTATTGATATATATCCCTTATAAGTTTAAAACTTTTATCTTGTTAAATATATCTGATCTTATCTTATCTTATTTTATCCTATCTGCCCTTATATTATCTTTTTCTTCACTGATATTTAATCACTGGACATATGCCAGGATTCAAATTATGAAAATGTGGTTCTGGGAGCAGTTTGACATTTATATTGATTGTTGTAATCAAAGCTAAAAGCTTTTTTTTTTTTTTTTTAGACGGCGTACTGAAGTTGACTTAAAGCACAAATACTATGAGGTTAATACATTGGTCTCAGAAGGTCAACCCTTTCCCCAGCGTTCCCTGACCTCCTACTTTTCTTCACTGCTTATTTTCTTGCTGAGTCAAAATGAATCATAAAAAAATAACGACGTAGCTGAGTGGTGATAAGAGCTGAGAGCTAAAAAACGCCGCTGTCTTATTCCTAGCAGTAAACCTCCATGATCTGAAACACTAAGCGAGGGAGAAGAGTCGTTCTGAGCTCTTCAGCTTCTCTCTCTCTCGTGTCCAGGCTTGTTCTAGACGAGCTGATGGATGGCCACTGACAGCTCGACCATGTTTGGATCATTCATGGTTTCCTTGATGGATGTCTATACACAGTCACACATACTAACACTCCTACACACACACACACACACACACACACACACACACACACACACACACACACACACACACACATCCTGATTTTGTTGTCATCCTGTTTTCACTCGGCGTGATGGACTACTGCGTTATAAACAGGCTACTTCAGTAAAACTAGTGACTTATTTTGTGATGCTAGCTGTGTGTGTGTGTGCTAACGCAGTGATGCGGGGAGAACTTTTTGATCAGAGGAAAAAGATCAGGCAGTTTTAAACTGCACCCACATCAACGCAAAGTTACCCAGAGTTACTCCTGGATATTCTGTTATATTACAGGTAATTGTTCCAAATTCACGCCATGTGTCACATTAGGGAGCAACAGCATTCCGCCCACCCGGAGAGCGCGGGCAGTTCAGGACATGTGGCCACACGGTGTGTACGACCTCATTAGGACCGGGTGACCGCTCTCCCGCGGCGTTATTTGGCAACACCCGACATGTTAATTCGGCAGAAATTCAGCAGCAAGTGGTAATGAATTTTTAACTTGGGTTCACTAATTGTCTACAAAAGACGATAGTACTGAAAATAAAACAATTTCTAGGTTGATAGTCAGTAACCAGCAGTATTAGGCTGCTTTATAAATCTCATTCTGAGCCATTTATTAAAATTGAACATGCGTTCTTAACATGCACTATACAGACTTCATTTCCAATCGGAGACCTGCTAAAGTTGAAGACTTCCTGCTTCTATAAATACAAAAGAAAGTTGTACTGTTTAAAAAATCGTCTTCCGGTATAAACGCAGTATGTGCTTTCTTTAAGAGAGTGATATTGTTTAAGGATATTGATGTCACGCTATGACATTTACACATCTCACATCTTGCAGTTATGTACATGTGGATCTGTTCGTGCAGTACACATCCTGTCCCCTGTTTATTCATGTGCCTTCACAGGCATAAACAATGAATACAATATTCATGGATTTCTGATTGTACTTTAGTGTAGTACAATATATAACGGGTTCTTTAGAGACCTTTAGGTTCCTTTGTGTTCAGTCCAGGCAAGGTTTTATATTTCAGCCATGCTAAAATGTTTTGCCTTTATATATCGTCTCAATTTCAGTTTCAGCAAAGATCAGAAATGATGTTTCAGCCAAACATATCTATATTACTAAGATGAGTGTTAAGATACATATCAAAAGTTAATCTGACTATATCATTCCTCTTCCTTATTCCTACCTGACTGATCTGAGATATTAGCATTAATATTACCAGTGTGCGTATTTCTGTAACTACGCCAGTGGAATAAAATATTGTCAGATAATGAAGAGTGAATTCAACAGTGATTTTATTTGGGACTCTTGGACACAGCTCCTTGAAGAGTTCTTTCAGGGCAGCAGGACAAAAATAAACTCTCAAGGATTGTAATGAAACGTGTGGAGATTGTAAACGGAATGCAAATGCAGAGGGTTTTTTTTTTTTATATTCCGGAAAATCCAATAATCATAGTCGAGGTCCATTGTGTGTGTCAGACCACAAGCAGACTGCGCCAAACCAGCGTGATACACAATTAAAGGGAAACAAGGCTCGGAAACACACATTTACAATGAATGAGACTTTGCGCCCAGACAGAGACACGACAGGATTTATGTAGACAAACTAATCAAGGTCTGAACTTGGGACAAGTGGGCACAATCAGGAAATACATCGGAGGGAGAAACGAAATCAAATCAAAGCAAAGGCGCCTTGACACATCGAAAAACACACAAGTTCAAGTCCTGGGAATCGGGCCATGATTTGAGAAGGTCATTTTTTCCCCCCCAGAAGGTTGTACAAGTTTGCATGAGAGCAATAAAGCTCGCAACTTGTGTAATTTACTAGAATATAATCTGTCATAACATTAAGACCACTAATAGATGAATTGAATAACACTGGTCACCAGTTATACACCAGATGACCGGATGACAGGCACCCAAGGCTCAGCCATGCCCGCAGGGGACCGAAGTCTAGCCCAGTTAGGTCCAATCCCACAGAAAAAAAAAACAGTTTAGCATGAATTGGCAAAAAAGTCAACGCTGGCCATGATAGAAAATCACCAGAGCACCAGAGTCCCACTGTGCAAGGGGCCCTGCAGGTCGAAAGAGCCCAAGGCTGTCAACCTGGCTTCCAAACTCCCCAGATCTCAATTCGAAGTGTCCATGGGTTGCAGACTAACAAGCCTGATCCATGGTAGTCCCACTCTGTAACCCACAACATCCAATGGACCCACTACTAACGTCCTGGTGCCAGACACCCCCCAGAGCCACTCCCAGCGGGGCCAGAGCCACCCCGATGGCACAAGGGGACCCCAAAATCTAGGTTGTTTTAATGTTGATGGTTTTTGATGTTATGGCTGATCAGTGTATACAGGGCCCTGAGGAGAAAAGCGCCTCGTGCAGAAGTTTTATATTTTTATGAGCTGGCAGCCTACAAACTAAATGGAACACCCCTGAGCAATCGGACACTGTAAAAGTTTTCAACCCCTTGATCCTTTCTATATGTTATAGTGTTACAACCTGGGACTGAACTTGACCTTGGATTTGGATGTGTTGAACATATCATGAACAAAATAGGCCATAATACTGGGGCTGGGTTTGGGTAAAGTGAATATACTGTACCTTGGAAGGTGGTTGGTTGAAGCCAAATACTTATATCCTTACAGAAATCCTATCTGCAAGAGGTGTAAGAGTGGGACTCCAGTTAAGGTACTGTACAAGCCCGAAATCCTGAACCTGAGTGTGTTAGAATGGCCAGGCCAAAGCCAAGACCTGAATCCTAATAAGAATCTGTTACAAGACAATTTTCTCCCTCCAGGCTTTTACAACGTGGGCAATTTGGCCAAAATGAAGCCTAAAAAATATTAAGGTCCTGGTCTGCACAGCTGTTAACTGTAGCTAACTGCAGCCAAATATGGTTCTAGCAAGTATTGGCCAAGGAGGATGAACACTTAGCAAGCGACAAATATCTGCTGTTTCATTTACCTTTGTCTCACAATAATAATAATAATAATAATAATAATAATAATAATAATAGGAAAACAGGTGAACCAAACGATGAAAATCCCATTTAATTCCATTCCATAACCAATGTTGTAACAGCACAAAATGTGACGAGTTCAACAGGGATGAGTACCGGCTTGGAGAAGGGACATTCAATAATGACTCAACAGGAGGAGACAGCACAGAGCGCACAAACCTCAGGCATCACTGCTCCGTAAGCCACTTATTACACCCTGACCAAAAGAACACTTATACCGTCGGAGGAACTCCGCTGGATATATTAGTTCTTTTCAACCAGACAACATGGAACCACGTGGTATTATATCGGAAGCATCGAGATGTTATTGCTGATTTCAAATAAGCCGTGCTGTAGCTAAGCACTTACCCATGTGTATCAGTAGCTGGTGTGTTAGCATGGTTAAGTCTGGGCCTTTGCAAGGTGTTTGCGAAAGAGCTAAATAAGGAGATGGCTAATGAGTAACATGTAACCCTGTTGTTCCACAGTCCTGTGTTCGGAGACTGCTTTGTGAATCTGTTACACCTTAATGCCAGGGTACACTGTAAAAAATATACGTAAATTTTACGGTAAACAACTGGCAGTTGTGGTTGCCAGAATTTTACTGTAAAAAAATACGTTATTGCACTGTAAAAAAATAAAGCGTTAGAAGTTTACCGTGAAAAATATGGTAGCAACGTTTTTAGGTTGTACGGAATTGCACTCATTTTACGGATTTCAATTGTTTGTTTGTTTTTTAAGCCTGGCCGGGAATCGAACCCAGACCCTGGCGGTGCAAGGCAACAGTGCTAATCGCTACACTACTGTGCTTGCTACACAAATGTTGTCACACAGCAAACACAGTAGTGTAGTGGTTAGCACCGTCGCTTTGCACCACCAGGGTCTCGGTTTGATTCCTGGCCAGGAACAAAAAAAAAGAAACAATTAAAATCCATAGAACATACCATACAATGCGTGTAATCCTGTACAACCAAAAACGTTGCTACCTTTTTTTTATGGTGAACTTTTGGCAACCACAGCTGCCGTTTTTTTACCGTAAAATTTACGGCTTATTTTTTTACAGTGCAATAACGTATTTTTTACGGGTAAAATTCTGGCAACCAAAGCTGCCGTTTTTTTACAGTCAAATTTACAATTTATTTTTTACAGTGTACGACAAATATATGGGTGGGGTTAGTAGTACACATCACTGATTGGTCAAATGCTTATTGACAGGGTTGAGCACAAGGTCAAGAGTTTAAGTTCACCAAATTGCCAATGTTTGGTTCACTTAATTAATTAATTTTTTTTAGCAATTTTCGCTGCATTGCCTTTTCTGTGAGATCAGGCCGGACAGGCTGGCGTTTGGTCCTCACAAGTCATGAGCCTTTCTGTACCCATGATCCTTCACCAGTTTACTAGTACTGTATATACTCACTCACTCACTCACTCACTCACTCATCGTCTATACCGCTTAATCCTGTATTCAGGGTCACGGGGGATCCTAGCAGGAGACTTAGGGCACAAGGCGCAAGGCGGGGCACAAGGCGCGGCACACCCTGGACAGGTACTGTATATACTTTAATCCATAAGTAATGTTATGGTTATGGCAAGTTGACCAAAAAAAGTTAATTGTCATACTGTAAGTTAATAATAAGACATTGGAGCGGCAGTTGACCAGGTAATGACCAGACACGCGAGCGCCAGCATCTGCATACTGTATGACTTGAGAGGAATTTTTAAATCAGAATTAAGTAGATTTCATTCATAGAAAAAGAGACCAAATAACAATATGTACAGTAAAAGCTACTGTATGCGAGGCCTTTTTTTATTTTTTATGAATCCTTCATTTAAGGATTATTATCTACATCCAGATTGTAGGAAATGTCAGTTTGTTTAAAAGTCCAATATTTAATTAGCTTGAAATGTTTTGTGTTTGCTGAGTTTGTATCCATTCATGCACCGTGTTGTCTGGTGTATATTCAGCTTAGCAAGATTGTACAGTATTTCTAGCTCTTTCTACACGCGCACATACTCAATAAGGACCACGTCTGAAATTCTGCCCTATAATAAGCTAGGACATGCTGGTTTCTTATTATTATTTTTTTTGACTTTTGTGCTAACAACAAGCATAAATTCACAAGTTTTAAGCAGTATTTAAAAGTTGCTACCATCACTACAGTCATCACGTGTCGACCGCGAGAGACTCCTCTTACTGTACCTTACTGGACATGAATGCAATATTAAACAGGGACGCGCACTCAACCAAAGCATGGCTAATCCTCTCTCTCTCACACACACACACACACACACACACACACACACACACACACACACACACACACACACACACACACACACACACACACACTCTCCCATCTCACTCCTGTCAGTTCTGATAGAATAATGTCAGTCTCCATCTAGTCATCTCTCACTTCAATTAGGAAGGAAAATATTTTTCCCGCCTTTAATTAGTTTCAGGGGGACAACAGTGTGTTCCTGATTTATGAACCGTTTATACCGGGAGAAACGATAGGAAAGAAAGAGAGAAGGGGGGGGGGGGAGAAGTCAAACAGGAAAGAAAAAAAAAGAAAAGAAAATGAGAGATAGGGATCGAGAGGCGGCGAGTGGAAAAACTCAGTCACATTGGCGCACAGTGTCGAGGGCTTGTGATTAACTCTCATATCAGAGGCTTTATTATTCGCCCCCAAATGAAAATGCCGGCGTGCGGATAAATCTCCACCTCCCTCAACCCCTGAACGGCCCGAAATAACTCACTCCTGTTATCGCTTTGAATTTTTAGAGCTAGACTAGAACCACCTGAGTCGGCATGGTAATGAGCTCTGCGTGCGTGTGTGCGTGTGTGTGTGCGTGTGTGGAAGTGTGTATTTGTGTGTTAGAAGAGATTTGTGTGCATGGGGGGGCGTACAGGAAATAAGGTTGTCAAACTGCTGTGAAAGGTAATATGCAATATATACATGGTGTGTGTGTGTGTGTGTGTGTGTGTGTGTGTGTGTGAGAGAGAGACTGTGTGTCTGTGTGATCGCTTGTGAGACAGGAGCGCTGGCGTAAACGGTTGATAGAAGTGAATCGATAGATTTGAAGGGATGACACGATGAAGATCGAAGACATGATGCGATGTAGAGTTATAGTCACATTGGGAAGGAAGGGAATATTGATGCCTAAATGGCTTTATGAGGTCTGTAATTCTACTGTGTGTGTGTGTGTGTGTGTGTGTCTGTGTGTGTGTGTGTGTGTGTGTGTATACAGTAGATCATTTAGTCTGCATTGCCGTTGCAGAAATGTCAGTTTCATTTGACAGGCCCATAAGTAACGGTTAATACCGCAATCACTTTAATTAAAACGCTTCCATTTGTGTTGCTGTGTAAGGGGGGGAGATGTTAATAAGAGAGAATATTCAATGTCTGGATTTATGATGCTCTAACGGCTCTGCAGGGAATATTCCACTGATTTAGTAATTATGGTAAATGCATGTCTGTGTTTTACAGGAAAAAAGCTAATGCGTCTCCCCGCGGTGCCAGTCGGATTGATTGGGGCAGATAAAAATCAATAGTTGCTTCATACGACAAAGGAAGCATTGTTTAATCATTTATTTATTTTTATTTATTTCTGGCACAGATAACTCTTGGCTGAGTTTAAATCCGGTTGATCTGTGGGCTTAATTAAATAAGCGGGTGCGTGTGTCCTACAGTAGTCCTCCAGTGCTTTCTATTCATTTATTTATTTATTTATTTATTCTTAAATACATGGTGGGAGGAGACTGAGTACATCTTACTCGGTTACTGAACCTAAATACATATTCAAGAAGTTTTGTTTATGGATACTTTTTACTTTTACTCCATTAAATCATACTGGAGCAAATATTTGTACTTTTACTTCACTACGTTACTGCACGGCGTTGCGTCACCTAACCACGTTGGTGTGTGGTATTTTTATCACCTGGCGACTTATGCGTAACTCCGTGAACAGGCTATAAAATATTTACATTTACGAAATTTGGCAGACGCCCTCATCCAGAGCGACTTGCATTTTTATGTCATTATACATCTGAGCAATTGAGGCCTAAGGGCCTTGATCAAGGGCCCTACAGTCACAACTCGGTGGTGTTGACCTTCCGAACCTCAGTCCATTGCCTTAGCGACTGATCTACCCCTGCAATATTGACTAGCACGTGGTCTAAATCATAAGCCGAGCTGGTTGCAGGCCTAGAGAACTGCTACTTTCACTTAATTACAGGATTTAAATAATTGATATAAATATTACTTTGGACACGTCTGGTATTTGGACACATGCTGGGGACGGAGGTGAAACTTGAGTCCAACAGAGGTATTGTACTTATGTAATTATTTTCCCAGGACAAAAACATTTTTTTCACGTCTACTTAGAACTTTAAAGCAAATCCTGAAGGTCCCTCCTCTCGGCTGGCCTATGGGACACCTGCCAGTTGTGTTTATAAAATGTATTCATAAAATATTGTGCAGTACGTCCATGTCATCATCTCTGCAGTTACAGCTCGTGTGCACACCAGTAATAATAATAAACACAGCCAGTCTATTTACCTGTAGCAGAAGAGCTTCCTGTGGAGTCTTAAAGTAAATCACCTGTGCTGGACACAGCAGACTTATACAGTGCAGCATCCAGTCTTTTCACTTTAACCTCGAGAGAGCCCGACGTCCTCCAACAAGGACAACACACTCCCACCCAATTTACCTGTGCCACAACAGCTTCCTGTGGAGTCTTAAAGTAAATCACCTTGCTGACACAGCAGACTTATACATACCTTATTATACACTGTACAGCCGTGAGACCATGTAATACGAAGCATTGCTCCATCCTAATATTTTCCTTGGTGATAATGTTGGTTGTAGCCTGATCGTCTAATATCACGACCAGCTCTTACTGCACATACTGTATAAGATATTTGCTTATTTCATTTTCAAATATTTGTAGAAAGTTCAACAGGTAGTTTTTTTTTTATCTCTCCATATTAAATTATAATACATACTATAATATATAAACTAATAATATATATATACATAATGTACAGTACAGACCAAAAGTTTGGACACCCCTTCACATTCAAGGAGGTTGAATTTGTATTATGGCAAGAAAAAAAGCAGCTAAGTAAAGAAAAACGAGTGGCATCATTACTTTAAGAAATGAAGGTCAGTCAGTCGGAAAAATTGGGAAAACTTTGAAAGTGTCCCCAAGTGCAGTCACAAAAAGCATCAAGCGCTACAAAGAAACTGTCTCACATGCGGACCGGCCCAGGAAAGGAAGACCGAGAGTCGCCTCTGCTGCGGAGGATAAGTTCATCCGAGTCACCAGCCTCAGAAATCGCAGGTTAACAGCAGCTCAGATCAGAGAGCAGGTCAATGGCACACAGAGTTCTAGCAGCAGACACGTCTCTAGAACAACTGTTAAGAGGAGACTGTGTGAATCAGGCCTTCATGGTAGAAGATCTGCTAGGAAACCACTGCTAAGGACAGGCGACAAGCAGAAGAGACGCGTTTG
>JAAGKR010012399.1:0-16576 GCA_011419295.1 Clarias macrocephalus
ATAACTGATCTCTACTGGCTATGCAGTATGGTTAGGAATCACCAGGGAGCACCCAGAACAATATTATATCAACACCCTGGTGCCTATTTGATTTTATCATGATTTTATAAAGCTCCTGATTTGATATTATTCTTTTAGAAGTGGCTACAATTTCAAAACAAAATTAGCAAATAATTTGCTCCTACCACCTAAGATACTGTGCCTCCTGCCAAAGTTATAAAGGAAACAGCAATATTTTGGCATCTCAAATGCAAAAATTAATGAATGTGGCAAAACATTAATTGTCACAAAAAATAATTATAATAAGTAACTGGATCAATTTTTTTCCTCCCCCACCATCTTTACTATACAGTAGAGCTGTTGAATGAAATACATGTGCCATGTCACTATAAATCTCAGTTTTTTTCTTTATTGTCTAAGGCAGTTACCACGTATTGACATGGTTTGTAGTTTTCACAAACAATTAATATCAAATATTTAGTTTCTAATTGTTTAGTTTTCATGATAGACTAACATTTAATAAAGTAAATGTCAGTCAAAAATTTTGCTTATCTAACAGTTCCTTTCTGACTGCAATTTTCTAATAAATCCCCTGATAAACTATTCAGTAATTCATTTAAAGATCTATAGTCTATATCTCTTCTGTGTAGGGCTGTGGGTGGGACCATGCATCTATGACATAAAACTCATAACACAAGGCAGGGTACACTATCCATGGGTGCTAAACCATCACAAGGCATAGGCACACAAACACTTATAAACCCAATCATACACAGTGGGAAAAGTAGGTTTCCATGGAAACGCACAAAGAACAGGGAGAACTTGCTAACTTCACATATTACGGGTTTTCTGGTCTGTTTTAATATATTGCATAATAAGTTTTGGAAATATGTATGTCTTGAGTAGTAAGATCAATACTAAAGCGTTCAGCAATTTGTATTATTTGCTCCTTTGTGCACCGCTCAAGTAAAGATTCCGAGGGACAAGCAAAGAAATCTTCGAGCACCGAAGACATTTTTCCAACGAACGTTCACCTGTGCGATAACACAAACAAAACAATCCGCTAACACACGTGAACGGATTTACCGGAACTCCAACTCCCATAAGCCACTGCTTCAACGAGAGAACTACATATATACGTCACCTATTTATTCACAAAAAACTTCAAAGACTTCCCGTAAGTCAAAACACACTGTATGTACGCACGCATAAAAGAGAAGAACGCACACACACACAAAAAATTATATATACACAAATGCAATTATTTGCAGGGTCACCTTTATTTTTGAGAAACTCCAGCTCCTATCTAAACGAAAACACTAACTAATATCTACCTAGTCTTCGAGGGTGTACCGGGCTCGGGGCGACATTAAACGCTAAACTCAGTGACGATCGGTCTTTTAGACCAAAGGTCCGAAAGCGTACCCCCGACAGAGAATTGGATCTCCACCCAGAGTAGCCCTCAAAAACAAGAAAGGCAAAATAATAAACAAAAATAACAAACGTGTTCCGTCGGAAGGATTGTGTATACACAATCCAGCTGGATACACTCTTACTAACCAGAGCTCTCACTCACAAAGGTGACCATTCACAAAACAAAACAAAACAAAACAAACAAAAAAAAAACTCACCAACCTTCCTACCCCAAAGGATCCCGGACGAGCCTCCAATTTATGTCACGGTCAGCTCGTTCCCGACCGTAACATAAAGAGGAACACACACACAAAAGAATATTTAAATTGCCAAAATTATTTATTTAAGACAAGGTTGTTATTTACGAAACCATCAAAGCCCACATATAGAGGAATTGAAATAAAGCAACAACAAACATCCAATGGGGTAAAGAAGATTGACAAAAATGGCACGAAGGAGTTCCCTGGAGGACAAAGATCCACCAGAGAAAGGAGAGCTCCCCCCCCAAAAAAAACATGAGTCTTTTATACTCTCCGCCCAAAGCATCTTTAATTGGCAGTGACATCACACCTACATGTTGTACTGCCACCATGAGGAAGAAAAGAAAACACGCAGGGTCATAACATCCCCGATAAAAAGCCCTTTATGTGGCTGCGCTAAAAGTTGAGGATCAGGTTCAGTGCTAGGAAGCCTTCCAACCTTCAACAACTGGAGGATGTTTGCAAATGAAGAGTGGGGAAACATTTCACAGCAGACCTGTAGAAATCTTGGCAAAACCTTCAAGAAGCGTTTGCAGGCCGTCATTAAGAACAAAGGCTTTCTATTGAGTATTGAAACATTGTAATATAAAGGATATGAATAATTTTGAACATGGTAATTTTTTTTTATATTAGTCAATAAAAACTCAAATTGTCATGTTTCTTGAAATATCTGATTAATTCTTCAGTTGTTTGTCACATAGTAAATATATGAAAGTATAATAAAACTCATTCATCACAGAAGACAACTCAAAAACACTATAAAAATACCAATGGATTATTGAATTATTTTGAGCAAAAATAAATCTTGAGCCCGCCCTCCCAACAGTCCCTTGCTCATGTACCAAAACAGGGATAAAACGGATGAACTGGTTACATTTATCTTTTTGCAGATGTACAAGAGCGGGCAGTGTGAGGAATACATCGATGCCAAAAAAGAAACACATGCGAACTGGATGAGGTGAGGGAAATCAAGAATACAAGAATCATCATTTTCCTTTTCTTAGTGATGTCCCCCATTGTTTTCACTCACTCTTTTACTGAGACTCCACTTTGCCATTCTCCTAGGTATGTGAATTGTGCTCGTAAAGAAGGAGAGCAGAATCTTATGGCCTTTAAGTATCGAGGAGGGATTCTGTACCGTTGCTGTCGACCCATAGACTCAGGACACGAGCTCTTGGTGTGGTACGATGAGGAGTACAGCAGAGATCTCGGACGCACGTGTCACTACCGCTGGAATAAAAAGTGCTCAACGAGTGGTATTGATCTCTCTCTTTCCTCACCACAGTAATGGCGTCTGAATCACAAGCTAGAATCACTGCTGCATTATCAGCCTGTTCATTTATAGTGAATAAAATACCTAGGCTTTGTTGTGCAGAGAGGTTCTCTGCCCTGGTCCCAGGGGGTTAGATCTGAAGGGTAGCCCTAGCTCCACCAGGTAGGCATTTTAGGGCCTTTGAGCAAGGCCCTAAACCCTGCCTGCTTCAGGGGCACTGTATCATGGCTGACCCTGGGCTCTGACCCCAGTTATGCTGGTATATGCATAGAAGGAATTTCACTCTGAAGTAATGTATATGAGGCAAATAAAGGCGTAACTTAACAGCAACTGGCAGTGGAGAGTGGGAATTGATGGTTCATGACTAAAAATCTTACCTATCGGAAAGCAGTCACATCAGATAAGTTGGTGCTGAACTTTGTCTCAGGGTGACCAAAAACTATTGGACCTCAAATGTGGGGTGTACAGGATTCCTTCTCTGATACAAGCTGTTCATTCCCTTCAGGCAAGGGGTTGTGATCAGGAGGGCAGCCCCCATCATTTAGAGCAATGGGTTCTAATGAAAGTGTTTTATTGTTTGAAAAATGATGGCAGTGTTCATGCACTTTTAGAATTGTATTATAAAAGTCCTCGACTTTAATAATTTCAACTTCAGAGATCATTCATATCATGGCTCTAAGACTAGACTACTTTAGTGAACCTGCACAGTGTTTGGTAGTTATGAGCTATTACTCTTCTAACTTCAACAAGTCTGGCCACAGGCTGAGCAGCTCTAATAGTGTTTTAGAAGAGCATTTATAGAGCTCTCAGAGATAGGTTAGATTTTAAGGTACGTTTTTATGATTTTTCTGCATAATACAGCATTTTATTAACAAGTGAAATATTCCTGAATTGAGCCAGATCTATGTGTAATTTCCTAAAATAAGTTTCCAACAAACCAAATACAAGATTATTAAGATTATTTCTACCTTACGTTTTTAACATATTCTAAAATACTTCTTTAAATTTTTTTTTTTTTTGGTGAAATGGCTACCAGATTGAGTTTTGTGCATTAGATGAAAGGATGTGTCAGGGATAGAGGTCCTTGAATCCCCTACCATGGTTTACAACAGACATTGGGAACACTTCAACAGTGACGCGTTCTTGAAATGATCAGGTCTCCACATTCATGACAACTTTGTCAAAACTGGTTCAGTTGCTGATGATATCAGGCGCAACATTGGGGTCAACCACAAACCAATCAACAAGTCCAATCTGTTATGACCCATCATCAACACCCTGTGCTGCTAGTCCAGCTTCTTCTGCTACAGTGACATTTTCCACTAGATTTTTGGATGTAGAAGTCCATTCAGCAGCCATAAGAGCCTTTAATGAGGTTTGGTCTGCAGTTGGGATTTATGGAGGTTGGGGTTAATGCTTCTGCGTGGCCACACGAGTCCTTTTCACACCAACCTTCATGAGCCTTAATTAAAGTAAGGAACAGGAAGCAGGTTGTCCTTGTGTGGCCTTTAAATATACTGTAGAGTGACGAGCAGGTGGCAGATGTCACCAGACACACTGAGGAGAGGGGCGGGCATCTTATCTAGGACTTCCAGAAATGCTCGCCACTCCACCACTTACTTATTGTTGCATTCTTCATTGTTCCAGTTCTGATTAATTGTTGCTTTGGATTTTTTTTTTTTTTTTTGCTGTATCCGAGCACATTTTATTTTTAATTCTTGTTGCTCATTGTTGCTAACTATGGGTTTTGGCCATACTACTACTACTACTACTACTACTACTACTACTAATAATAATAATAATAATAATATTAGTACATCATATATTTATTTTTTTTCCCTTTCACCAATTCAGATGTGAAGAACAATGTTACGCAAGTGGTCTCCTGCTCCTCTTGTTCACTTTCCTTTACATCTCAAATTGATCTCAACAAACACGTGCAGAGCGACCACTGTGATGAGCATGCCAGCAGACAGCACGAACCAGAAGTTGTTAAACATGAGGTTCAGACGCTCACAGGTGGCTCCAGTGAACATCAAACGCCATCCTTTAGCTGTGACGTGTCTCTGAAAGAAATGCCGAAAAAAAATCATCACTGCCTAAAGTGTGGGAGAAGATTCACTTATCAGAGCGCGCTCAAAACACATCCGTGCAATCACACCGAGGAGAAGGCGCACCGCTGCTCGCAGTGTTTTAAAAGTTTCAACCAAAAGAGTGACCTCCAGCAGCACCAGCGGATTCACACCGGAGAGAAGCCGTACCACTGCGTGCAGTGCGGGAAGAGCTTCATTCAGAATAGCGTCCTGCGGAAACATCAGCGCATTCACACGGGCGAGAAGCCATACCACTGCTCGCAGTGCGGGAAGAGTTTCCTGCAAAAGAGCGATCTCAAACAACACAAGCGCACTCACACGGGAGAGAAGCCCTTCGACTGCACGCTGTGCGGAAAGAGTTTCGCTCACTACAGTAACCTGCAGCTGCATCAGCGCATTCACACTGGAGAGAAACCGTTTCAGTGCTCGCAGTGCGGGAAGTGTTTCACTCAGAAGAGCAACCTGCAAGTCCATCAGCGCGTTCACACCGGAGAAAAACCTTATCGCTGTGCACAGTGCGGCAAGAGCTTCACGCTTCAAAGTAACCTCCAGTTACATCAGCGCATTCACACCGGAGAGAAGCCGCATCACTGCTCCCAGTGCGGCAAGAGCTTCACCCATCAGAGCACGTACCAGCGACACCAGCGCATTCACACCGGAGAGAAACCGTACTACTGCGCGCAGTGCGGGAAGTGTTTTAACCATCAGAGCCACCTCCAGAGACACCAGCGTGTTCACACCGGTGAGAAGCCGTACCGATGCTCGCATTGCGGCAGGGGTTTCGCTCAGCACAGCAGTCTGCACTCCCATCAGCGCATTCACACGGGAGAGAAGCCGTTCCAGTGCTCGGAGTGCGGCAAGTGTTTCACTCAGCAGAGCGCTCTCCACGTCCATCAGCGCATTCACACCGGGGAGAAACCGTATCACTGCTCGCAGTGCGGGAAGAGCTTTACCCATTCGCTTTCGAGCAAGACGCACAAGTGCACCAGCACGGATCCATTACACTACTTAAATTATTTGTCAAATTAGATTCTTTTTTTCAATTAAAGAAGATTTCTTGTACTTCAGCATCGACCGTATTTTTGCATTGTATTTATTTAGACGTCCTGCGACGGACAAGGTTATTTGAAATGTACTTTTTTGACGATCCCTGGTGCACTTGGATGCCCATAATTTTAACTGCAGAAATACTGTCATAGTTTAAAAGCAACATTGTACGAGGGTGAGTCAGAAATGATCCGTACTCCGGTTATATTAAAACTCCTGTTGGCCGCACTGTCTTATCAGCACTTTCTATTCGAGGCTCCTGTCTCCCCAGTCACTGCAGTGCAGGTGTGTGTGAATGTATTACATCAGTTTGTTTGTAACTGTGGTGTGAGCAAAAATTTATGCATCGCTTGTGATTTGCACGAAATACGAGCAGCATGCAGTGATTAGTTTTTTAAAGAGCATAAACAGAAGTGTTTGGATATCTGTGAACAAAATTTGGAGCGATACTGTAAGGAAGGTGAAAGTTTCTTCAAGAGAATCTTTCCTGATGACGAGACACGGATTCATCACTACGAGCCTGAGTGTAAACGGCAGAGTATGGAATGGAAACATCCTCAATCCTCGACCATCAGCTGGAAAATTTGTCAACGCTTACAGTTTTCTCGGATTCTCATCTCAAAGGGCCAGAAGTATTGGAACACTATCAGGAAAAAGTTTCAACAATCAGCAGTGCTCGTTACAGTGAGACGCTTATTGAAGAGCTAAAGTCTAAACTCCAGATTAAACGCAGAGGACTGCCCACACTGTCGGGGTGTTAAAGTGTCCTCCCTATTGGCCCGGTTCTCGCTCCATCAGACTTTCACCTGTTTGGTCCCATGAAAGTAGAACTACGAGGATGAAGATTCACTTCTGATGAAGACGTGAAGACAGCGGTGCATTCGTGACTCGCAGCTCAGACTAAAACATTTTTTAATGAGTGAATACGAAAGCTTGTAGACGGACAAAGCGAGGAGATTATATTTAAAAAAAAAAAAGTCTTCTCTGAAAGTTAATAAATTCTGCAGCCAGAGTGCGGATAACGTTTGCCTCACCCTCGTAGTTTATACTTGTGTCTAAATAAACTGGTCGGCCCTTATGTTGTGTTCCGTTACCTCGCTATGTCCACAGTGCAGTGGTAGACATTCATGCTGTACTGGATTTTAAAAAAAGAGCTAATTTTTAAATATTAAAATAATGGAAGGATATCCGTTGTTAGGTTTGTATAAAGAAAATGCTAATAACCTAAAAGTCAATATTTTGTTTTCTAACCCATTACTTTTTATTTTTATATGCATCAGTGGTCTTGGGTGCCAGTTTTTATAAGGAAGCTGTCATACAAGGGGCGTTCAAGTCCAAGCGGGACTTTTGATTGCACAGAACACAGTTCTGAGAGTAAAACTCCCTTAATTTCTCTATATAATCCCCTGCTACACTAATGCACTTATCCCAGTGTTTCACTAGTGCTTGGACACCATCCAAGAGTCTGAGTGTTCTCAGTACGCCAGTGCCGTGAACAGACTGCCTGCTTCACGTCTGAAACTCTGGCTTCCCGGGAACTCCTTTAATGACCCAAACATGTGAAAATTACTTGGAGTGACAATAACTCCCAGATGAGTTTCTGTAATGTGTGAGTGGTTGTAATGTGGAGTGTGTGTACGGGTCACACAGACAGGTGTGTCTTTTTTTCACAATTTGCCCCTGTCAATTTTCAGTGATCAGGCCTTTCACTCACTAAAGACTGCAGTGAGCTCCGAGCCACCTCAGCCAGGATCATCATTCATGGATGTGCGGCCTTCTTTAAAACTTTAGCACCGTTGTAATATCTGCGGCTAAGAGTCTCATCAACGTACTGTGCTTGAAGTCTTCTGTAAATGTCATCCGGTGTTGCACTCTCCGTCACCAGAAATTCCATCATGAATCCCAGTTTGACGTGAAGCAACCTTACTCTTGTTTCTCCCAGGTTTTATGCACAAATTTTATTATTTTTTTTAAAGAGCATGTGTCCAATCCTACACTCCCGGCAAATGCCGGCCTTCTGAACTTCCTGACTCAACCTTATATTCACAACTGCCTCTTGACCACGCCCCTGACTCCACAGGCCTCTTCTCCTGTACCATGATTTCTTTTTTGTTTGGAAAGTAATGTTTGCGTTTTTTCACTTTTAATACCTCAGAAAGCAGGAGTCATAAAATAAACATCTATCCATTAACATTGATCGTCCCTGTTCTTGTACATGCCCATGTAGTGCAACCATGAAGTACCACTTAAAGATTTGTGGGGAAGAAATTGAACAAAAGTATTTCATTAACTATTCAGGATTTATAGCTGTTTTTATACATGGGTACACACACAAACTCACATTTTGCAGGCTCAAATAATTGAACAAATGGCTTGACAAGCAGATGCATGGCCAGGTGTGTCCTGTTCCCTCATTATCAAGCAGATAAAAGGCCTGGAGGTGGCTCTTGGCACTACATTTGCATTTGGAAACTGGAAAGAGGTGTGTATGCAAGTGAAGGAGGCCATCAGTAGTGTGGAAAAAAATTATAAACCCATCGGAATGATATCCAAAACATTGGAAGTGTTTCATTTCAAATTCAATGTGGTGGTGTACAGAGGTCAAGTCATGCAAAAATGTATTATGTGGCTTTTGGTATGTAAATAAACACATATAAAATATAGTTGAACATTACACAAAATGTTGAATGTATACTGAACAAAAATTATTTTATTTTTTTTTTTTGGATTTTTCCCCGATTTTCTCCCTAATTTAGTCGTGTCCAATTCCTCCCCGTCACTAGGGGGCTCTCACATTAAGGCTACTACTGCCACTCAGTCGGGAGGGCCGAAGACTATCACGTATCACATCGGAACCACGTGACACCAGCCGACCGCATCTTCTGAACTGCTCGCTCACGCACCGTTGGGGGCGGTGTAACACACTCAGAGGACGGCGCTATCCGCTCCTTCCATTGCTCAAGCTCACAGACGCCCCTGATTGGCTGTAGAGATTAATGTGGGAGCACTAAGTACCTCTCATTCCTTCCCTCTGAGAGAGCTCGGCCATTCAGCTCTCTCTAGACCTCCGGCTGCGACAGGTTACAGCATCACCCTTTTGTTTTTGCTCCCATTTTTTATGAGATGAACTTAAAGATCTGAAACATTTTCTACATACACAAAATAACCTCAAAAGTGTTGCGTATATATTTTTGTTCAGTATAGATACAAACATGTACGAATATGTGTATAGTTGCAGTTTGGATCTAATGGTACCAAAAGCTCCAACCAGGACACAGAAGGTAACATTAGGCAGGTTTTAAAAAAAGTCACTAGGTCAGTTGGCTGGTTCACAAAATTGGGAAAAAAATCCCCTCAGCGTTCATCTATAACTTCACTATGGAATCACCAAACAAATGCAAAGCAACAGTAGACCTAGAGGTTGTGGTATACAGCAGGTACGCTGAACACATTAATTGCCTAAGAATCCATTCAGGCAAAACATGGTGTTGGTGCTAAAAAGTGTCTCACCAAGGTGTAAAAGAAAGGATCATATAACACCATCTTACATTATACTTAATGCTTTTTATTTCCCATGTTTTGTTTTTTTATATCTTTATCAGATAAAAAGAAACAAATTTTCTAAATACAATTTCATCCCCTTTTATGTCTGTAGTGTCTGTAACCTTTTTCAATTTAAATCTTTCACTGTGATCTTAACTGTCGTTCAGATGAATCTTTGCCCATATAGATTTAACATGAAAAGACATAAACCTAAAAAATGGCCATTTTGGGGGCAAATATTAAATCATCTCTCCAAAACCGCTGCTTAGCAACTTGAAATTTTTAGGGAAGCGAGATTGATCACTTCCATGTTACATAAACTTCAGAAGTAGCTTTTCTGGCCACACACATTTTCTGTGTCCAACTTCAGTCCATGTGGTGTAACTCATAATGCAGCATTAACATTGAAATTGCTGTCATTTAACAAGTTGGATACCAGAAGTAAATTAAGTATAACATTGAAAAAAAATTTAAATAAGCATCAGTACATGTAGTCCCCGACTTTCAAACAGTTACGAATTTTCAGTTACGAATTTCTGCAGATATAAATGAACTGCGGTTCCAATTCCGGTTCAATCATGGAGGTAGCTCACGTGTAGTGTACAGAAATAGACACTGTAGTGCGCCAGATACCAATTTTTACAATTATATACCATTTTTTCAGCGTGTAATTGAATCTATAAAATTTCTAAAGGATGGTATACTATATGTGTGTGTGTGTGTGTGTGTGTGTGTGTGTGTGTGTGTGCAATTTGAACGCCCAGCGACAGCACTGTTACATTTCACTGTGAGATTCATACCCTTAGACGCGGCTACGGTTTTTGGCCACATGATGGCGGTGTGGGGAAAGGGGACAGAGATGTGCAAGTGAATTGGTGTGCTTTATATTGTATTTGTCCCCGATTTTCTCCCTAATTTAGTCGTGTCCAATTCCTCCCTGTCACTAGGGGGCTCCCACATTAAGGCTACTACTACCAGTCAGTCAGGAGGGCCGAAGACTATCGTGTTTTCCTCCGAACCATGCGATACCTTTTCAAACTGTTCACTCATGCGTGAGCTCACAGACGCCCCTGATTGACTGTAGAGCCGTCATTAATGTGGGAGCACTAAGTACCTCTCATCCCTCCCCTCTGAGAGAGCTCGGCCAATCAGCTCTCTCTAGACCTCCGGCTGCGAGAGGTTACAGCATCACACTCGCCATCTCTGGGACTTGTTCATAAGTCAGGGACTACTTGCAGTGAGTGCTGAGATCAGGCTTGCTGGTTTGAGTACTTCAGATACTACTGATAGCGTTCTTACTTTGTAGCAAATAATTTAAAAACACACACACACACACACACATTTTTGTTTAATACCTAAGCATTCTGAAACTGTACCTAAAACAAACAAAAAAATTCCAGAAGTGCACACCGGCTTACAGTCTGTGTCTGTCAGATATCGGATTAGAGTTCTCTAGCTTAGTGCTGGACTCTATCACCTGCTTGTAATTCCTCTCAGCTTTAGCCGGAGGGACCTGGAAGCTCTACATATTGTTGGCTTAATTTACTTCTGGTGGGACGTTGGTTTTGTGGTAGGCACTGTCGCCTTGCACCTCCAGAGTCCGGGTTTGATTTCCTTCTGGGGTCTGTGTGCCTGGAGTTTGGGTGTTCCCTTTGTGCTTGTTGGGTTTAATCTGGGTACTCTGGTTTTCTCCCACAGTCCAAAGACATGGTTGGTAGTTATGCTAATTGGCATTTCCAAATGGCCCGTAGTGTGTGGATGATCATGTGAGTGTGTCCTGAGATGGATTGGCACTCCATCCAGGGCATACCCTGCCTTGTCTGCCATAGGCTCCAGCCCCCCTGCGACTCTGTATACAGGATAGAGTGGTATAGATGATGAGTGAGTGAGTGAGTGAGTGAGGTGAGTAATTTAAACAGCTTAATTTGTGTATGTGTCGTACATGTGGTGTAACTCATAATGCAGCATTAACATTGAATTGCTGTCTTTTAACAAGTTGGATATGAACAGATTCTTTAGGGAAAAGTTCTTTTGGTTGCATTACCCTCTTCTAAAGTGCTTTGGACTCATTTTCAAAACTTCAAAACAAACTCTTAATGCTAGTTCAGCAGCCCAGGGACTTCTTGTAGAATATTAAAAAAAGAAATCTCCAAAAACTAACATAAATTAAACAAGTTATGCAAGCTTGATGACAGAAACAGGATTATATAAACACAGGACAGGCTGCAGTAAATAAATGCCTCTGATGGAAGATTTTGCACATTCCTATATTTAATACTATATTTTTTTAGCAATTCTTTTCATTGGCATAATAGTCAAAATCACTTTCATTACTGCAACAAAGCAAACTCTGGAGCAAATCAACATAACATAGTAAAATGAACCTTCACAGCCCCAAAACGATGACCCGTGCTGGCCAATAATTTTCTGATTCTGTAGCGACATTTTTTGGGGTCTAACCTAAAGAAAGGTTACACTTGGGTGTTTTATTCCACTTACAAATGAGAATATGAATTAAAACGATGTCATGGAAAAACAAGACATCATGACGCACTCTAGTATTAACAGCTGTATGTAGTGACAGTGATGTGATGATTAGTATATTGCAGAGAATAATGGTGTAAGGATTTTGATACATAGTGCTAGAAGTTGGTGCTATGAGTCGGCAGGTCGCAAGTTCACATCCCTATTGAACAGTTATTATTTAGAGAATGTTTGTGGGTTTAAATTAAACTGACCTGTTCTAATATCTTGCCTTAACGTTTGTTGAAAAAAATTGTGTATCTTTACCTTTATTTTAATCACATCAAACCATACCTACTCCATGATGTAAGATGACCACTAGATGGCACTCACACAACACCATTCTTGTTTCTATTTTGAAAATATAATCTTCAAGTTCTTTTACACTCAAATCAATCTGTTTATTAGGCTAGGTTTTTTTTTTTTTAAATGACTTCGCATCCATAACATTTTATTGGCACGTGTTACTAATACAGTGTTTATCTTCATAAAAGTGAAATGTTCGCGGCAGGTTTCGGTGAATTTGTTGTCTGACTTGTGGCCAGGAAACTGAGAAATAATGAGAAGTTTCGCACTACTGGTGGTAAATTTAAACACGCAGTAGCAAACATTTTGCTATTAATAGCAAACGCTGGTTTACCGCTAGTGCATTGTATTCTGTGCAGTGAAAGTCATCATCATCATCTTCTTCTTCTTCTAAAGTTTGCCATATAAGATTTTCTTTTCTTATTGGTCTTATTAACAGTTTGATAGTGTGACTGTTTTGCTGCATTTACATTAAACCTTTACCTTCCATTCCCATTTATTTACCAATCCCATCTCTCAACATTAAGTTTCTTACAAAAATGAAGTTTTATATTCAATATGCTACATTACTTTAGTACTATGGTAACACGTATAAAAATAAATACACTGTCTGGCTAATAGAAAAAAGTCCCTATTTCAGAAGAGTCAAATTATTGGCCTGTGTCCAGCAAGGAAATCAGGAAAATAACTAGAATTGGGTTAAAAAATGGTTCAATGCATTAAATCAAGGACGATTAGCGCTGAACCCCCGTGGGGAAAAGACATGAATGAGTGTGATGTGAGATTAACTTAAAGGCTTGGTGAAGGAGCACGGCTAAAAATCAAGTAAGAGCATTTCCACACACACACACACACACACACACACACACACACACACACACACACACACACAGTGTGATGAGAGCTGTTTGGGAGTAAACAGCTGTGTGTCCATAAGAAACCACTCGTTCATTGAGATTCATCAGAAAAAAAGGCTGTAGACTTTGGAGTGATGGAAAAAGGTCATGTGATCTGTAAGAAGCAAAGTGATGCACCCATCATGAATTTTTATTTTTCATATTTCAGGACTCCGCAAATTATGATATAACTAGAGGTTACCCGCTGCACCTATCATGTCCAGATCCTGACACCTATGTGCTATCATTACCTACGAATGGAGTGTTTGCTCCGATGTTTCGGCAGCCCCTTAAATCTGTCTCAAAAGTGCTTGCCGTATTCTTTGCTGAGTGAGGCGGCGTTACATTCGGTGAGAAATGCCTGTGACATGCCTGTGACGGAACATATCTGTGCACACACTTGCAGCCACATAACAAACTGAGTTTCTTCGTTTTTATATACTAGAGGGGACACACGGCTCCGCCTAGGTACTTGAGGGTTCCCTGCGGCACCGCCCACATGCAGAGCTTGACGCCTGACCCACCCACCCATCGTATGCGGTCAACTCGCTGCTGCTCCTCATGCTGTCCCAGTGTAACGCCTTTGACACACTCACAGTCTGACGTGAAGTTGATGGTCATGCTGCCTACTTATGACACAAGCTGGTTACTGTTACAGCCACATGACAGCACAGCACGCATAATTCGCCTGTGACATGTTCACAGTGTCACAGTGACACGCCTAGGACAGAACTATATTCAAACAGAAACGTGCAGGAGCTCGGCGCAACCAAGATATAATCAACTGAGTTGTCAGATGTTGGCTACATCACAATAATTATTATTATTGACTTTTGGTCTAAAGAACAGGGAGAACATACACTCCACACACACACACACACACACACACACTGAGGTGTGAATCAAACTGTGTGAGGTGACAGAACCCCAATAAGTGTTCTACTGTACTTTTAAAATGTATTTTCATCACTTATTTATTATTGAGTAATGTTGTACTGTTATATGTGCAGAAACTTTACAGAATTAACTATAGGATCAATAAACACAATCAAAACACTGGGAGAAACAAACAAACAAAAGCTAAATACATGTCACGGTCTCGCAAAAAAGAAAAAAACAAAACGGTTGTCTGGACCAATCAAAAAGCTTCCTCACATCCGGGCATCCGATCCCGTGTAAAATAAAATGCCAGCGCTGTTCGTTCCGTTTCCATGAATTTCGGAGTCGACTTCAACTTGGAAAGGAATCGGCTCAGAGAGTCGGTTCAGTAACGAATCTCCTCTATACATCTTTCTTTCTCTAAAACGCCATGTGAGCTTCTGTAACTATATTCATGGCGAGAATCTGTTTTAGTTATTCAAAATTAAAGATAAAGATTTCTAAGAAAATGTACTTGGTTTAATATTTTACAACAGAGTAAAACAAGTTCCTCAGGAGTAGAAGGATTACAGTCTGATAGAGGAAATGTGTTTGAGGGCCAGAGGGTTTTTTGTTGTTTGTTTTTTATATAATGAACATTTTGGTGAATTTTCTGTTGATAGTAAAAATTTGTGTGTAACTTTTGATTGAATTTGACATTGTTACAGACAAAAAAAATGCTTACATTTGTATGAAATACCTCAATTTAAGCAACAATTTTTACAGGTCATATGCGTCTAGAAGCGTACACCAATTTTAGTATCAATACTCATAAAGGAATATGAATAATTTGCATTTTAAATGATTATTATTTGAAGCGAGACAGTATAACATTGAAAAATGGCCGGTTTTGGGACACATATAAAATCGTCTCTCCTAAACAGCTGAAGTTAACAACTTGTTTTAGGGAAGCGAGATCGGTCACATCCATGTTGCATAAACTCCAGAAGCAGCTTCTCTGGCCACACACATTTACCGTGTTATATGTATAAATCACAATTATAAAATCACCTAAGAGAGAGAGAGAGAGACACACACATGCACACACACACACATGCACACACACACACACACACACACAGAGAAAAGACAAGAGAAACAGAGACTGAGTTAATATTGATTGTTGTTGTTATTTATTTTTTACCTACTGTTATTTTTTCATATTTAATATGTTTATAAATTACTATTGATATCATTTATAATATAATCAATGTTTTATAATTGCTTTGACAACAATGTAAATATTTTTTGTTACATTAATTTACATTGTATTTATATAATATATACAGTATATATATACACACTGTGTTTTGGCCGGCTATCTTGCAACTTGTATAAATGACTTGATTTCCTCTATATAATAATAATAATAATAATAATAATAATGAAGTCAGTAAATAACCTGATGCACTACGAATATAATTCAATAACCTGCTCATATACAGTAATTTATGATGTCGTTCTCTTTCAGGAGGTTTGAATCGACTCGGTGTCGACTCCGCAGTGGGTGAGCTCGGCGCAGTGAGGTGGTTAGAGACCAGGGTGGGATCTTTCTGATTTCTGGCGGTCTGTTGTCAGAGGACTGCGGTGTTTCTCTGCATGAGACCGGGGACACTGCAGCGGAAACCGTCAGAAGATTTGAACCGCGGAGAGAGTCGGCGACAAACTTCAAAGCGGGTCGGATACAATGTGTCGGAGTGAGCGGAGTGCGGGGAATTCACTTCCGGTATCGGGGTGTGACGCAGGCGGCTGGGCTCCTCCGGCGTGCTGAGAGAGAGGGAGCGCGAGAGAGGGAGGGAGCGCGCGCGCGATGTGGCTGAATCCCGCCGAGGTGTCGCTGAAAAACGCGCTGAATCTCTGGATCACCGACAGATCGAGCGACTATTTCCTGCTGCAGCGCCGAAGAGGGCATGGAGAGACCGGGGGCAGACTCACAGGTACGGACGGGCAGGTTATTAATCACCCCATCAGCCTGCTGCGCGCGCGCACACACACACACACACACACACACACGCACGCACGCACGCACGCACACACACACAGGTGACCCGGGAGATCCCGAGGAAATCAACCTGTTCTATACACATTATTCATATACAGATATAATGTGGGAATAAAGAATAGTGTGTGTGTGTGTGTGTGTGTGTGTGTGTGTGTGTGTGTGTGTGACATGCAGAGTGTCTATAGGGGAGAAGGGGAGGTGTTGGGAATAACAGTGCAGAACAGGATCAGATGTGTGTTTTATGTATACAGTATATCACACACACACACACACACACACACACACACACACACACACACACG
>JAAGKR010012400.1:0-16576 GCA_011419295.1 Clarias macrocephalus
GCGTGTGTGTGCGTGTGTGTGTGTGTGTGTGTGTGTGTGTGTGTGTGTGTGTGTGTGTGTTGTAATGGGAGTGTGTGTGTGTGTGTGTGTGTGTGTGTGTGTGTGTGTTGTAATGGGAGTGTGTGTGTGTGTGTGTGTGTGTGTGTGTGTGTGAGTGTGTGTGGTAATGGGAGTGTGTTCCCGTCTCCAGTCTCATCACACTCTTTCTCTCAGCTCTGTATCAGGTCGACTCCTCAGACAGACAGAAGGTGTTTGGGAATCTGCACGAGACATCGTCCCTCCCCTGTCCTCAGCCCTGCTCTGGTCTTCTCACCTGGACCATGTTTCAGAGGCAGGACGATGTCCTGGTCAGGTGTACCAGAGTCTCATGCTGGAGTGCAGACGGGTTTAGTCTTAATCACGATCAGTTCCTGAGAGGAGACTCCGCCCTGACCGTGCTGAGAGCCGATTACAGCCTGCGAGGTCTCTACAGGGCCCAGTGTGACTCTGAGACGCTGTGTGAGGTCGTCTTTACTCTGAACCGTGAGTATTAACACTCTACATTTACTACTGATTTACTGCACTGTAAAAAATAAAATGTTGACTTAACTCAAAATTTCAATGCAACTTGCTGCACAGCGTTTTTGAGTTAACTCCACTTTTACCCCAAGCTGTTGACTTAACTCAATTTACTGATTAAGGTCACGTGTCTCCCAACTTTTATTCTTTTGTTAAGTTTAAAGTGTTTTGATAGTTTTGTTTAAATTTACTGAAACAGGTTTTTATTAACATTTAACACAATGTAATGAGAAAAAAAAACTGTAACTGCAGGCTTGAAAGTTTCTTCCAAATTTTATTTTAAACCAAAAGTAACACATTGCAGCCACATTCCTTGACTAAAAGAAACATGGCAAAATGCCTTTCGCAGTCTAAACTTCACAAAACAAGGAAATGAGTACATAATAATAATAATAATAAAACCGCTCGAGAGCCTGGCTCTCTGAACCAGGGAATCATGTAATGTAGAACTTGTATTAAAAGTGCTGAAACAAAATGCCTATCACAGTCTAAACTGCACAAAACAAGGCAAAAAAGTACAAAATAATAATAGTAATAATAATAAACATCAAAAATAAACACAGGGAGACCTTTCAGAGCAGTTTTCATTCATTGAGCCACAACATTTGTGGCTTTTCAGACTTCAACACTTGAAGTCTGAAAACAGCTCCCAAAAGCAAGTCATAGCAGAAGTGAAGGCTTAAGGGATTGTACCCTTGCAGAGCAGTGAGTGTCCAGTTCCATGAACACCTTCTCAATCACCTCAAAAGTTTACTTCAGATTTTTTGGTACTGAAATCAGTCAAACAGGTCAAAGGTCAAACTGTTAAGCAACAGCAGATGGCAGATCTGGAGCATCTTGCAAGACAATCTGTTCCTCCAACACAAGAGTAAAGTTTATGACACTGGTCAGAGTCGTAGGGGAGTCATCATCTTCAATCACAATAGGATCTCCCACTTTCATCCCTCTGGTCTGTCCGCCATCAGGACTACTGTGTCTTTTATATTTCTTTTTGTTCCATGAAAGTTTTGGATCCTACTAGGTTAATGTAGACAAAATGTACAGAAAGAAACACCTCATAAATCCTTTAAATCAGTTGAGATGATCAGATAAAGTAAAATAAGATCCGGAGTTCAAATGAATACGAATTAAAATATCTTAATGATGTCAACACAAACATTAACAGCCGTATTTTTGTCAAAGTGCCTGCAGAGAATCAATGCAACATACTCACCAGACATGTATATCACATGTTCTGAATAGTGCAGATGATCCATCACGGATAAACACATCGAGATCTTCCAGGACAGTTTTCATTCAGTGGGCCACAATATTTGAAGTCTGAAAAAAGGGCGCTCAAGTGTCTCAGCATCAAAATGTCCTGTCCTCTCAATTCTACATGTGCACAAGGTGAAGTTCCAGCGTCAGGTTCACTGTTCAGCTCAGGTTCTGTTTCATTCAAGATTTTCTCTGATTCCTTATTCGTTAATCTGAAATCTTTCATGTTGTTATTTTTATGTTTTCTTGTTCTATGGCTGCTAAAGCTTGAATCTACATTTCTGTAAGGGGCAAAATACGATCTCTCTATTTCTGATATGTTTTCCAAGAGAAAACTTATAAGAAACAAGTATACTCAGTGTCACATGATCCTCAGAAATCACTATTTCTTTAATTCATTCATAATGATGAAGAAACATTTATTGAGTTTTGTGGAAACAATAACTTTTCCCCCAGGACTGAATGACAATATTAGATATTTTTATAGGCTAACATTATTATTATTATTATTATTATTATTATTATTATTATTATTATTAAAATTGGCAAAATAGCTATAATTTTCTCTCAAATTTACAAAAATATCAATAAATTTCCCCATGATCAGATCCTCATATTAGAGGGATTTCTGAAGACCATGTGACACTAAAGACTTAAGTAATGATGCTGAAACTTCAGCTTAATGTCACAGCAATAAATTACAGCTTTAAGTTCAGTACATTCCAGTAGAAAACAGTTATTTTGAATTCTAACATTATTTCACATTATTCCTGTTTTACCTTATCAAATAAATGTAGTCTTTTCATTTTGATCAAGCAAATGTAGCATTAATGAACATAAAACTCTTTTAAAAACAAAAAATAATACAGATCTCAAACTTTTGAACGTTAGTCCACACTGTTTTAAGAGCTAATCTGACCAATTATAGGTTTGCAAGGAAATATTCAATAGTCTTTTTACTTAATTATCTGAGGCTCAATGAGATCCATCTATACTCAATGCACATTTAATGAAATGGGGGAAAAGGTTATGAATAGTCTTACATGAAAGCGTAAACTAGTAACGTTATACGAAGCATTTTTTTTTGGCCATAACTTCATACTTCGTTCTTAAAATCATAAATAATAACTGCATTGTAAATGTTTACTTACATGAAATGGCAAAGTTTGAGGTCTTGTGAGGAAATCTGGAAATATGTTTATCCAGGAGGATATTGAGAGAATGAGTTGTGAAACGTTAAATGCAAAGATTACAAACACATTCTTGACACAAATACTGCATGAATACCGAGTTTCGAAGAGTTACAGGAAGACTTGCAGCTTTCTCACTGTCTCACGTTAAATAAACAACTGCACCAAACTCTATGTACTTCACAAAGAGCACCATAGAATAACAAGTTTATTTGAAGATAATTTCTACAAAAGACTTCAGTATAAATATGTGCAAAAAAGTTTAAAAGAACTTGTCCGTTGTGAGGTGGAGAAACGGGATACTAATCCAGACGCTGCACCCAACACGCATGCGCCAACTTCAGAAACGTACCAGCGCGCATGCGCCGACGTCCGAACCAACTTCTGTGTGTTAACTTGCATTAGAAAGTCTGTTCAGTAATTAAACCTTAGTTACCCAGCGAGTTTTTAATGAACTTGTTTTCACTAGTTCACTCAGATTTTTCATGTCTTATTGTCCAGATTACTAATAAATATTCATTATGCCAACATTTTGCTAGTTGGATTTTTACAGTGTGTGTGAGATTCATCTGTTATTTCTGAGATGAAATAATTAAATCCTGGTAATATTACAACAGCAAGACAAAGTATGTGAACCCTTGGAGTTAATAACTGGTTGACTCCGCCCCCTTGACAGCAATAACCTCAACCAGACACTTCCTGTAGCTGTGGATCAGACCTGCACATGGTTCAGGAGGAATATCTGTCTGACTCTGCGTCTCCTAAAGCAGGATTTAGTGTTTCTGAAGACGTTCTGTTGTGGACTTGTGACTCTGGTGTTTTGGGTCTTTGTCCTGTTGTATCACCGACTTCTACAGAGTTTCAGCTGATGTACAGACATTCTCACATCATCCTGAAGACTTGTTTGATACACTTGTGAATTCATCTTCTCCTCTGTGACTGTGAGCAGGCCACGCCCTGATGCAGCAGAGCATTTTCATTTGTGTTTTGTGAGTGTTTGGCCTCTTTATAAGTGCAGTACAGTCGTTTCTGTGTCTTTCACATACTCTGTATATATACAGTACAACTATTGTGTTGATTGGCTCTGTTGAGTGATGTGTATAGACACGCCCACCTGGAGGGAAAATGTGCTATAATCATCCAAAAAAGTTCTGGATGCTGAGACGTAATCTTGCACATGACTTTAGACTTTATACTTATTATGTCACACACACGTCTATAAAATTGGTTTTTATAAAATGAGTATAAAAAGTTTTAAAACATTGTTTCCCCTCACCAGCTCTAGAGACGTCCCATAATATTACATCAGGAGAGGACATAGACGTGCACTTACCCCTCACTGACCTGGTGGAGGTGAGTTTTACTCCCAGTGACGTTGAACAACCACCAAACCAGAAGATCTGCACCATGGACAATGAGAAGATACACTGCAGTCCAGATTATAGAGAGAGAGTGTCTCGTCTCAACACTCTTCAGATTAAACATGGGTGTGGCTCTGACAGTGGGATCTACACAGTACAGGATTTACTGAACGATGAGACTATAGCCAACTTACAGATCAATGTTGAAGGTAAGAGGGACTTAAGAGCAATCATACAGAGGATATAAAGTTTACACACCCCTGTTTAAATGGCAGGTTTATGGGATGTAAAAAGATAAAAAAATATATATGTAAAAAAAAACTGAAATATTTTACAGGGAAGTAAAAATAAAAAACTAAAATAATGTGGTTGCATAAGTATGCACACCCTCTTATAACTATGGATGTGGCGGTGGTGTTCAGAATAAATCAACAGCAGAAGCCATTGTCGAGAGAGAACTTCAGAGAGCATCAGAAGGATCTCATTGCTAGAAGTATCAGTCAGGACAAGAGTACAAAAGAATTTCCAATGCATTAGATCACATTAGATCCATGGAACACAGTAGAAGACTGGAATCGGCCAGACTCTAGTCCTGCATCCTACTGAAAATCCCTGGGGAGGTCTGAAGAGGGCTGAGCACAATCTCACAGATTTGGACTGGTTTTACAAAGAAGAGCAGGAAAATATTGTCAAGTCAAGATGTGCCATGCTAATAGACTCTACCTAAAAACACTGAGTGCTATAATTTATACATTTTCTCACACACACACGCCGCCTGCGCGCACAAACACTAACAGTTATCACTTATCTGTCTGGATTTATTTTTACTTTTTTTAAGGTAAAGTGCAGGGTAATTTGTTTTATTTTTACTTTATATTTTGTATGAATCATTTTTATGTTTTTATTTCTTTTGGGTTGTGAAACAAATAATTTGAGTTTCCGTTATATTTTATAGGGAAATTTGCTTTGATTTACGAGTGTTTAAAAATATGAGCCCATTTGTGGAATGAATTATGCTCGTAATCCAAGGTTCCACTGTATTTACACACACACGGGTTGGACAATGAAACTGAAACACTGGCCAATTTAGTGTTGGAGGTTTCATGGCTAAATCTGAGCAGCCTGGTGGCTGATCTTCATTGACTGCACGTTCCACCAGTGAGAGCAGAGTGTGAAGGTTTAATTAGCAGAGTAACAGCACAGTTTTGCTTACAATATTGCAATGCACACAACATTATGGGAGACGTATCAGAATTCAAAAGAGGACAAATTGTTGGTGCGCGTCTCGCTGGTGCATCTGTGACCAAGACACCAAGTCTCTGTGATGTATGGGAGCAGCGAATATCTTGTGCTGTGGACAATGTGAAACATGTGTTGTTCTCTGATGTGTCCACCTTCACGGTCTTTCCCACATCCGGGAGAGTTACGGTGTGGAGACGCCCCAAAGAAGCGACTGTACCACCCAGACTGTTGCATGCCCAGAGTGAAGCATGTGGGCGGATCAGTGATGGTTTGGGCTACGATATCATGACATTCCCGAGGCCCAGTACTTGTGCTAGATGGGCGTGTCACTGCCAAGGACTACCGAAAGGAGGACCAACACTAATGAATTATTGTGGTCTAAACCCAGGCGTGTCAGTTTCATTGTCCAGCCCCTGTGTATAGACAGTGTTATATAGACCAGACGTAGGCAGGTGACTGGGTTCCAGGTTACACATGAATGTCTGAGCTGCTGACTTCATTTTATCTGAGACTGTAGGTGTAGTGTGTGTGTGTGTGTGTGTGTGTGTGTGTGTGTGTGTGTGTGTGTATGTGTGTGTGTATGTGTGTGTGTATGTGTGTGTGTATGTGTGTGTGTATGTGTGTGTGTATGTGTGTGTGTGTGTATCAGGACTGTGTATAAGAGACTGTATTCAGTGTTAGAGTGTGATAGATCACACACACACACACACACACACACACACACACACACACACACACACACACACACACACACACACAGAGTGAACACAGCAGTAGGTGAGTCAGGCTCCATCACAGCAGTTCTCTCTCAGTGATGAGGGCGTTACAGACTGATCATGTGATGTACCATGTGACCTTCAGTGTTTGACCTCCTGACACTTTGTTCTGATGTTTTGTAGAGTCTAAAGCAGAACAGCAGGGTGATGGAGGCGTGTCTCAGACTGTTATGTCTGTGTGTATGAATGTGTACGTCTTCATGCCTGAGTGACCATTTATTATATTATATGATATTATATTAACACACAGGACTGATCATTAATTACATAAAATTAAATAAATAAATGACTTAAATTAAATCTGACACTTAATCAGTTTAATAACAAACACACACACACATGCTGCTGCTGGGGCTCAGGAATAAACACTAATGTGTGTTTTTGTGTGTGTGTGTGTGTTATGTCATGAGAACTTGCTGTAGAACTCACGTGTGTGTGTGTGTGTGTGTGTGTGTGTGTGTGTGTGTGTGTGTGTGTGTGTGTGTGTGTGTGTGTGTGTGTGTGTGTGTGTTTTCAGAGGAGAAGCCATGTCTAGAGAGATCCAGGCCAGTGTGGCCGAGTGCCCTGATAGCCGTGCTGGTGATTTGGTTCATCCTGTCAGTGTTAGTGATCGTTTATCAGTGGAGAGAAAATCAGAAGTTTCGTAAAGCACCTGCACACAGCACACACCAGCAACTCCAGACGACTGAAAATACCAACGGACACCAGCAGAACGGAGTGGATGAACAAACCAAATTAAAACCAGATGTGGAGATGTCAGTACACACTCATCTCACTGAGCAGCAGCACTGAGACACCAGTACAGAGGTCCTTCACATTTCCACACACTCTCCCAGTTCACACCAGCATTTAGTTTATCTATCTGGACTCAAATACGCCTCCTCACCCGCAGGTTTGTGCTTATAATCATCATATAGGACACATTGAGCAGATGAGGGAACACTGAAGGAATGAGGGAAGACTAAAGGAGTGATTCCACATTCCTGCTCTCTGAGACCAAACCATGTTCAGTGAAATTCGTCACTCGACTTGTGATGGGAATTTGACACTAAATGATGTTTTCCAGTTTATGATTCACATTCAGTTTAAAATGGACTCGGCTCCTTTTTCCCTCATTTTTATTTCCACCCAATACTGTACAATGGTTCTGGACCAGCTACTGGAACCAGCTACTACCAGCTCACTGAACACACACCGCTGGCTTCCTCACTGATCTCAGGAGTTTCTACACCATCCAGTGTTGGTGGACACCATGACCATGGAATAGAGCTGGTGTGTGTGTTACTAATCTCCTCCCAGTTCAGTGGGCGTGTCCTGTGTCTCAGGTCCTGTGTCCACTGTTAGGATGGTTTTAATCAACACCTGATCACCAAGCAATAAAACTTATTATATTAAATAAAGACATTTTTTCTTCATGGTGATTAGATGTCCTGCTTGTTACTGGGACACGGTTACATTCAGGAGAACTCAGAGTCTTTTCTGATCTCCTTCACCAGATGGTGCCTGTTTATTTTAATACCTGTTTGTAGCTCTGCCACATAAAGGTCTTTTTATCTGTGCTAATGGAAGCACACTTAAAGATAAAGGAGCTGCAGGTTTTGTTTCTGCCTCAGACGGTTGTGTTTTGGTTCCGGGTCGAGCTCTCGTGATGGTGCACTGCCAGTTCACGCAGGAATGCATGAGGTCACCTGACTCGACTTAAAAGCGCACACAGGGAGAAGCTCAGAGGGGAGAGAGTCTGGAGATACAGAACTGTTTTTATTGCAGTTTTTCACTGAGTTTATAAAGAGTTTTGTGAAGACTGTGCCTGGTGGGTTTTCACTCCATTTGGATTATTACTGACCGGACTGCTTCATCAGAGCACTCTTACTTCCACATCGGCCTTCCGGTATTTTTACATCATTTCCCGTGAGACCGATTCATCTCTCCCATCACACACACACACACACACACACACACACTTCTGAAATAACCTGGACTTTGGTCATTCTACCCTCACACACACACACACACACACACACACACACTTCTGAAATAACCAGGATTTTGGTCATTCTACCCTCACACACACACACACACACACACACACACACTTCTGAAATAACCAGGATTTTGGTCATTCTACTCTCACACACACACACACACACACACACACACACACACACACACACACTTCTGAAATAACCTGGATTTTGGACATTCTACCCTCACACACACACACTCACTTCTTTACTTATATATATTTTAAATATTGTTTCTTTGTTTTTGTTTTTTTAAATATTGTTTCTCAGTTTGTAGTATTAATCTGATCGTTATCGCTTGTCCAGACCATCAGTGATTCCTTAAAAACGAATGGCTCTTTAACCCACACGTCTGGTGTGTGATTCTACACTTATAGAGAGAGACACACACACACACACACACACACACATACACACACACACCCTCTTGGACTGTCTGTGAATATCAGTGATATTTGTGCTCTTCACGTTTCAGATCATTATGCAGTATTGTGAGAGAGTTTTTTCTTCATCTGTTACACAACCAAAGACGTCGCTCTCTACTGCTTTTACAAACCCTCAAGGTTTGCTCACTTTGAGTCTCTTCATTATCTCTCCTGACTGACACAGTGCTGAGATTGAAACTGTCATTTCACCCTGACTGAGGCTCCTGAAACAGGTTCATGTTGAGGGACGAGTTTTCTCTCTCTTATTAATACCTGCATCAGTACTGAGTGTGTTACAGTGTCTCCGCCCTTCTACTCCCAAATTATCAACTCATCACCTTTCATCTCTAAGATACTGGAGAAAGTTTTACACTTTTAATTACATATTTTGATGAGAGTGGTATCCAAAAAAGCTTTCAATGAGGTTTTTGACTAAAACGCAGTACACAGACTGCAGTATGAAGAGTTAATGATGATAATTTATTAACAGTTCAGTCATGCTCGTGCTTTTAGATTTAACAGCAGCCTTTGAGTCGAGCATCGCGTGCGTGCGTTCGTTCGTTCGTTCATTCGTTCGTTCACAGGGTTACACATAGGAGGTTATAAATCATATAAATCATATCATATGGGTTTGTATTTCCCTCTGCCAGCTTACCTGTGGTGTGTGATTACTGACAGCAGGCTTCCATTAGAAACTCCGATTAATACAGCAATAAGAAATAGTTTCTTTCAGCTTATGATTATTTCCAGGCCGTTCTTGTCAGATGCTGATTTTGAAAAGTTACAGGATTATTGTCATGTTCTGTATCTTAACTGCCCTCAATCGTTCCTTAATGCACTGCAGATGGGTCAGAACGCTGCAGCTCACATCTCCACTAACTCGCACCATCTCTGCACTTACTCTACAAGGTATTAAATGTCCTGGTACCACAAAATCTCATTGATCTGTTGCAACTTTCTTTCCTTAAAAAATATCTTTGTGTAATATTAAAATTAGTTTGATAATCTTAATTATTTAAGTGTAAAAATATGCAAAAAAAATCAAAGCAATATAATCAATTTTGTACAGCACTGTATTTGTTCTGATTCTGTTGTTTTTGAATATATTTTATGTACTTTTATTTGTATTTTATTTCATGTGGTTTTATTTTGTTGTTTTGAACTTTTTTTGTTTTGGGGGTTTTTTTTGTACTTTTTTCAATGTATTTACTTTCACACACTTGCTGTAGTAGTTATCTTTGTTTTTATGTTTTGTTTTGTACTGTGCTTTGATACATCATTTGCAGGGCCGTGTACAAAACATTTTGATTAATCGGTTGTCTACATTTAGAGCTCAGGTATCATGTGACAGCTCTGAAGGTTCTGAGGTTTATTATCCGTCCTGGTCTTCATGATCAAATCTGAGTTGAGTTTTATTTGTAGAAAGAGTTTAACACACAGTGTCACACAAACCTGGAGCACTGAACCCTGGACATTTTATGCTTGTTTGTTTGTTTGTTTGTTTGTTTGCTTGTTTGTTTGTTTGTTTTGTAAATAAATGGTGATTAAGATGTGTATTGAGAGTTTCAGTTCACTTCCCTTCATCAGTCCAGAGATTGTCTCCTGATGATTGTGTGTTTAAAGACAGGGGTCGAGACTTGGGGTCGAGACTCAGGTTGAATAATCAGATCACTCAGGACTCCAGACACACATCTGATTCTGGGACAAAAGAAAACTTCAGTGTGGAAGAACAGAGAGATGCTGATTTATGAGCTGTCTCAGTCACTATACTGATCCGACTGTGTGTGCACATCACAGAGAACGGTTATAAAACACGAGCTCGAGACCACAGAGCAGTGACTACAGACAAAGTAGCACTTTTTAATTCATATATATTTTTTAAAAATGTCATTTTTAAAACATTTGACCGCCTTTTGCTTTAATTACGGATTTTGTTTTGATGAGCTTTTGTAACATCACAACATTTATTTCACATTAATTTCTCTCAATTTGAAACCCTCTTTCAATTTGAACCTGACCTGATGAATGACCTGAAGCGACCCCAGATCATAACACTGTCTCCAGAGGCTTGTACAGTGGACACTATGCATGATGGGAGCATCGCTTCATGCGCTTCCCTTCTCACCCTGACACGCCCATCACTCTGGAATAGACTCAGTCTGGACTCATCAGGTCACATGACCTTTTTCCATCGCTCCAGAGTTCAGTCTTTATGCTCCCTAACAAACTGAAGACTTTTCTGATGAGTCTCACTAACAAGTGGATTTATTTTGGACACACAGCTGTTTAGTCCCAATGAGCCCCTCGAACCGTGGCTTTGTGAACCGCAATTAAATACAGGATGCTTAAGTGGTGTCTTAGAATTTTCAAATCGAATTTTCCTATAACATATTTCAGTAAAGTGTACTATAATACAGTGATGTTGAAGTATGTTTAAAGTTTAATTCCAAAAATTGGTAAAAGCATGATGTAAGTATACTTTTTATACATTAACTGATGCTACCATTTTTGGTAGTATATTTGTAAAGTACTTTAGAATTATATAGATTTAAATATAGATTTTTTACAATATAGATTTTAATATATTTGAAACGCATTAAAGTATTATTTTTTCACTAAAAGGAGTAATACATTTCCTGACAGATTAAGGATTGATTCAGACTGCACATGTACACAATAAATAAGAAAAATATTCATAAAGCTGATGAGTGATGCCGTTGTTGTCTTGGCCGTGCACATCAATCTATAAAAAATTATTTTGTAAAGTTGATTTGTGCACTTTTAGTATGCTAATTAGGCCAAACCTCCCTTCTGGGGCACTGAGATCACATGACCTGAGACCTTATTATAATTTTCTTCAAAACAACCATCACCGTGGACACACAGCCAACTGGCAACAAAAAAAAAATGTCGCAAGCTTTTTAAAGAATCTTCCAAGAAAAATCACTTATTTGTGTTTCTGGCATCTTGTTTGGTTTGACACCTTGTCACGTGACTGTGAGAAGGACACATGACGTGGTGCATATTCCACAGGATCAGCCTGGTCTGTGTTCAGTTATTTCAAAGTTTATACCCCACATCGTAACTGCTTCAGTGACTTTATTTTATTTTAACACATTCTTACACAAGTAACATAAATTTTCTTTAAATATATGAGAATTATAATAATAATATGAGAGTTTTTTTTTTGTTTTTTTCTTTGGGTTTGTTATTTTACTTGTGATTTTGTTTACAGTTTTGTAATTTTGTTTTTGGATTTGTTCATTCTCGGCACTTCTCGCCCACCATAAGTAATGTGTGTGTCATGTTAATTTCAATGATTTTGGCTTTTTAGCAAAACCAAGTGACAGCAGTTTACACATTACTGTAGAATGACACAAAGAAGTGGAATCATTCTGTTCTATAATAAACAGTTTGATGTGTTAACACTGCCCCCTAGAGGACAAGTACAGCATCTGCAACATCACTCAAGAGCATACTAAAGGAAAATCAAATAAACCTCACGTGAGGCGGGTAAATAATAAAGCTGCAAGTCCACTGTTTCTCTCCACACAATATTTATCTCCTGCTGAAATATGAATTCTGATGAAACCCCTCAGACTGCATGTTAGGTTTAAGAAGAAGAATCAGAATGAAGCTGAAGAGGCGTTATTACCTCTTATTACCTCTTATTAACTCTTAAGAGAAGAAGAGTCATTGCTTGTTGTATCCGCCACACCCTGATACACTTGTGCTTTCGTTTTCAGCCTCACAGACAGTGTGTGAAGCCCCGCCCCCTATAGTTGCCAGATCTCCTTATAACCCTCCACATGGGACTTATTTTTCTTTGAAGTCGTTTGAAAAATATATGGACCAATGGAGTAATATACAGTACCATGTTTGTCACAATTATATTTTTCGTACAAACAATAAATAAATAAATAAATAAATAAGAAGTTTAACATTGGAAATACTGACTCTTTACATAAACTTCATGTAATTATTAATAAAAGCCTTTGACTCTTATGAAATGTGTGTGATTATACTTCAGTACACCAGAGTAACACACAGATCTAAACACACTGAAACAGAACAACTTTAATATTAAAATTTAAATTTGTGTCATTCTCAAAACTTTTGGCACCCGATGTAGATTGTTAACATTGGGTTAGGGTTAGGGTTATGTTAACGTTAGCTTAATGTTAGCTTTGTGGCCATGACATACTGTAATAATAATAATAATAATAATAATAATAATAATAATCACAAGAGGGTCCTCCTCACTCTATAGTGTTTGGGCTCTAATATTTTTTCATGAAACTGTTTCTCTCTGAGATCTGGCAACCCACCCTTCACCCCTAAGCCCCTCCCATACTGTTTCCGTCTTCTTGTGCCGTAGTTCATATTTTCACTTCCGGTGTTTCTCTCTCTGGAAACTTCACTTTTTTGCTTTTTACATCAGGCGGATTTTACTCTCGAGGTCAGTTTATTTTATTTTACAGGTTATTACTCTGTACCGCACCAGGAGTTTGGCGTGTGTATGCGTGTGAATGTGCGTGTTAATGTGCGCGTGTGCGCGTAAGTGATGTAGTTTATGGTTTAGTTTACTGGTTTTAGGGCCGGTGCAGAATACGAGGAGTTGGTTGTTGTTATTATATTATTATTGTTGTTGTTGTTGTTGTTATATTGTTGTTGTTGTTGTTGTTGTTGTATTGTGAACGTAAAAGAGCGCGTGGACTTGTTGTGTCTCTCTGGCTGCTTAATAAACAAGAAAGCAGCGGATGAATGAATGTCTCCTTGTAAATCAATACAAGATATAGATGAAGATATATAGAACAAGATATAGATGAAGATATATAGAACAAGATATAGATGAAGATATATAGAACAAGATATAGATGAAGATATATAGAACAAGATATAGATGAAGATATATAGAACAAGATATAGATGATTTCTCTTCCACATGTGATGTTAACACTGATCCAGCTGCAGGTGGGTGTGTGTGTGTACAGGTCTGAATATGAGACCAATTCATTCATTTATCATCAGGTGTCTCACACACACACACACACACACACACACAGTAACACAGTATTAATTGATCAGTCAGAGCAGAGATTAGTGAGTGACTGAGTCACACAAGCTCCATCAGCTCCATCACGTCTCTTCATTGTTCATGGTGTTGTTCTCTCACTCACGTGACGTGTTACATTTACATTATAACATTTATCAGACGTCCTCATTCAGAGTGTGTTACATAATAGCTCATTTAAGGGCCTCGCTTAAGGGCCCAACAGTAACAGCTGTGACCTTCTGATCACTAACTCAATTCAATTAAATTTTATTCCTATAGCACTTTCAACAATGCTCACTGTCTCAAAGCAGCTTCACAAAGTTAAAATAAAATTCCGGGAATGTGTATGAGTGATGGAGCTGGCACAATCTCCGGGTGCTTCGGGATGGTTAAAGAAAGGAAGAACAGGTGGACAGAATTAGCCTAGCTGTCAGTCATTATATTAGCAGCACTAGACAGGAGTGTGCATTTAGATGTACTGGAGTATGAGGTAAAGAAATAAATTATGCGTATGTCAGATTAAAGAGATGCGTCTTGAGTCGACTTTTAAACTGGGAAACTGTGTCTGAGCCCCGAACACTGTCAGGGAGGCGATTCCAAAGCTTTGGAGCTAAATATGAAAAAGCCCCGCCTCCTTTTGTAGATTTTGATATTCTGGGAACTACCAGTAGTCCGGAGTTTTCTGATCTTAAGGAACGTGGTGGATTGTACCGTATCAGAAGACAGGTTAGGTATGTGGGAGCTAAACCGTTTAGAGCCTTGTACGTAAGTAATGTTAGTTTGTAATTAATTCTAAACTGAAGAGGTAGCCAGTGCAGGGATGATAATATTGGGGTTATATGATCATATTTTCTGGATCTAGTGAGAACCCTGGCGGCTGCATTTTGGACTAACTGTAACTTGTTAATTGAGGATGCAGGACAGCCACCCAGTAATGCATTACAGTAGTCCAGTCTGGAGGTCATGAATGCATGAACCAGCTTTTCTGCATCAGATACAGATAAAATGTTCCTAAGCTTGGCAATATTTCTAAGGTGGGAAAAGGCTGTTTTTGTGATGTTGGAGATATTAGACAGTAACTTACCCTTTGAAAATTATATCACACCCAGGTCTTTCACTGTCGAGCTGGTAGTAACAGTACATCCTTCTAAACGCAGGCTGAATTGTGAGAGCTGGTGTGAACTGGTTTTTGGGCCAATAAGTAATATCTCTTTCCTAGAGACACGCAGGATCGAAACCATTTTAATGCCTGTCCTTGAATATCGATGTGATTTTATAATTTTATAATCTAATTACATTTTTTAAGAAGTGGTTTAATTAGGGAATTAGGGACGTGACCATAGTATAGTGAGGAATTAATAATGTTTAGTAGCGGCTCTCCAGCTGTATGTATCACTACTTTTAGTAATCTGGTTGGGATTAAATCTAATAAACACGTTGTTGATTTAGCCAACTAATCCAACCCCTAAACCACTGAGCTAATTCCTGCAAGGAGGCGGAGCTAAACAGTCTAGTCGGAGCAGTGTGCCGTTATGTTCATGCCAAAAACCTGATCATAGAACTGATCAGTTTTACACTGAGATGTTTGTGTTTGTGTTTTTTTTCTCTTTTAGCTGCTCACGTACACCATCAAACTCTCACACAACTCACACTCGCACTGTAAATCAACTTTCTCTCCTCAGTATCACTGCACTGCACTCGCTCAATTCCAGCCGATCAGAAGCTGGAGGGCGGATACATTCTGACAACCTGTTTCTGATTGGTTCCTTCTGATGTTCTCTCTCAGTGCGCCTCAATGCGTCAAACATTTTCTTCTGATGTTGTGTAGTTTATATCTGTATGACATTTACCGTATGGTAATAAAAATATCCTACACACACTAAAAACTAAAACACACACTACAGTGTGACGAGAGACGGGTGTGTAGAGTGTAATAGTGATGTAACTGAGTGTGTTAGTGAATTAAATCTGATGTGTTGATTCTCGCTGTTACACAGAGACTCTGAGATCAGAGTGAAAGTTACAGAGAGTTAAAGTTAAACTACAAGTGTCTTATAACTCATCAATAAAACATTATACACTGTAAACTCTGTTTAATTACAAACTACATAACACACTCTGAGACATCTACCTTTAATAATAATCATAATAATAATAATAATATAAACTAACACATGTGATGAAGTGCTGTATCTGACTGGGTGTAAATCACAGGTGTTATTTATCAGTTATATTATTTATTATTATTAACATTCAGTTTATTTTTAACATCTTGTTCACTTTAAAACCTCTAAAATAAGAAAAAGTGACTGTTTTAATTCAAGAGAGTTGACAGTCCTGTGTAGTCAACACTTTTTGTTTGTTTGTTTTCTACTTAAGAGCCTTAGATGTTTTGTTTAAATAAATAAGAGCGAGAGAGAATCATGTGAGAGAATCTGGTCTGAGTTCTGATGGAGAAACATTGTGATTTATATTTAGTCAGGACTCGGTCGGCCCTGGAGAGTCTAAACTCTTAAACACTGACACACTGTGCTGATGCTCTATAAGTTCAACTTGAACCAGTAAATGATGAGTTTGATCACACGGGACCTCAGGACAGATCAGCAGCTCAGCAGCACGTTTAATAATGTTAGATATCCAATGTTAATATAATAATGTATGAAAAATAAAACTAATAATGAGGCTGTTAA
>JAAGKR010012401.1:0-16576 GCA_011419295.1 Clarias macrocephalus
ACACACACACACACACGCACACACACACAGTCGCATACACACACACACGCGTACACACGCACACACACACACAGTCGCATACACACACACACACACACACACGCACACACGCACACACACAGGCACGCACACACGCACACGCACACACACACACACACGCACACACACACAGTCGCATACACACACACACGCGTACACACGCACACACACACACAGTCGCATACACACACACACACACACGCACACACGCACACACACACACACACACACACGCACACACACACAGTCGCATACACACACACACGCGTACACACGCACACACACACACAGGCGCACACACACACACACACACACACACACACACACACACACACACACTAAAACACTAAAATGTTCAGCTCTTCATTTAGCTTTTTACTCTTAACTCTTTTTGCTGTAACCTCTGCTGTGTGTGTGTGTGTGTGTGTGTGTGTGTGTGTGTGTCAGAGGTTACTACATCGACTACAACAAAGACAAGAAGGAGGTGAAGAAGCGCGAGTGGAAGAGACACGAGTTCCACTATGATAATGTGATCTGGGCGTTACTCACACTCTTCACCGTGTCTACAGGAGAAGGCTGGCCTCAGTAAGTGTGTGTGTGTGTGTGTGTGTGTGTGTGTGTGTGTGTGTGGGTCTGGGAGGTGAACCTTGCCTCGCGCTCTTTCTGGTTTGACCTCCAATGACTTTTTTCAGTTTTGAGAATGACACAGTTATTGAGCTTCACAAAGTTCTGCTGCGTCAGTGTGTTTAGATCTTCGTGTCAGATGTTACTCTGGTCTACTGGAGTATAATTACACACATTTCACGAGTGTTATTGACAATTACATTAAGTTTATGTAAACAGTCAGTATTTACAGTATTGATCCTCTTTTTCACGAACCTCTGCACTTCACCCTGACATGCTGTCAATCATCTTCTGGGCCACACCCTGACTGATGGCGCAGCCCAATCTTACATAATCAGTGCTGGAGTTAGAATGTTTTAATATGTGTGTTAGTTTGTGGGACTGAGGTCTGAGGAGTTTCCTGGTTTTATGTTTTGTTCCCCGAGTCACTTAGTGATGACTTTTGCATTTTTCATGGTGAGGAGCTCCATCATGTGGAAAAGGCATTGGTCATCTCCAAACCGTTCTTGGATGGTTGGGAGAAGTTGTTCTTGGAGGATGTTCTTGTACCGTTCCTTATTCATGGTTGTGTTCTTAGTCAAAATTGTGAGCGAGCCAGCTCCTCTGGCTGAGATGGTGCGACACCGCACATGAATGAACAGGACTGAGGCTGTGTACCACGGCTGTACAATGCCTCGGTCAGTCCCAGGTGGCTTTTCAGAGCATGCTCAGAACTTTCTCAGTGCTGGTGGAGGCGGTCTCCAGGAAGATCTCCAGCGCCCCATGAAGACCAAAGTGGAAGACTGCAGCTCTGTGATGTGTCTCGGACCCGTCACGTGGGACTAAGACCACCTGAAAGTTTCCTTTGGTGAGACTGAAGATGGAGATTCAGTGTTAGATTCTGACACCAGATGGCAGTCACTACACAGGTGGAGCAGCCTGTCAGACCATGTCCATGTGAGGTCAGCTGCCACTGGGAGGTGTGATGGTGCTGGTAGAAGTTTTTTGGATCATCTAATCTGAACCCGTTCCTCATACCTAAATAAGGTCTTGTGGTTAATAGTTATGCACTAACACACTGTTATGTGTGTGTGTGTGTGTGTGTGTGTGTGTGTGTGTGTGTGTGTGTGGCACACAGAGTCCTCCAGCACTCGGTGGACGTGACGGACGAGGATCAGGGTCCGAGTCGAGGGAACCGGATGGAGATGTCAATCTTCTATGTCATTTATTTTGTAGTTTTTCCATTTTTCTTCGTCAACATCTTTGTCGCTCTCATCATCATCACCTTCCAGGAGCAGGGAGACAAGATGATGGAGGAGTGCAGCCTGGAGAAGAACGAGGTATAACACACACACACACACACACACACACACACACACACACACACACACACACACACACACACACGCACGCACACAACGATAATAAAACTGATAATAAAGTCAGAAATCGAATTCTGCTTCGTTATTATTTTATGTTTATTTTATCTGCTCTCAGTGTGATGTAATAAAAATAAAAAAGGTTTTATGTTCAGGTTTATGGAGGAATTTATCGCTCTGCTGTTAGCAGCAATGACGTTACTGCAGTGTTTATCTCTGGTTTAGTCTTTTAGAGGCGGAAATATTTTCTTCATATTTGCACTTATTATTATTATTATTATTATTATTTATGTTTCATTTTACAAAATATAAAATTTCGTTACATCAGTTTTTATGTGTTTTTGTTTGTTTGTCTTGTAAAGAACAGTGTGTGCATGTCATTAGCCGTGTGTGAGCATGCTACATGCGCTATAGGCTTCACTAACGGCTGGATTAGCATTAGCATTAGGGTCAGGCGCATTAGCAGTGCTAGTCGCGCCTTCTGTAAAAAAAGAGAGATGAAAGTATTTTTCTTGTTCTTCTCATTCTACATTTTTCACTTCATTTTTGTCTCCGCTTCAATTGTTTCTGTCATTCAGAGGGCGTGTATCGACTTCGCCATCAGTGCTAAGCCGCTAACGCGCTACATGCCGCAGAACCGCCACACGGTCCAGTATCGACTCTGGCACTTTGTGGTGTCGCCCTCGTTTGAGTACACAGTGCTGACCATGATCACACTCAACACCATCGTCCTCATGATGAAGGTACACACACACACACACACACACACACACACACACACACACACACACAATAGCATGCTATTTTTTCAAAAAGAGAGTTCACTTAGAGATTTGGGTTCGGAGCAGAAAAGAGTAAAGACAGAATGTCCGGGGTTGGAGCGACACAGCTAACGTGAGTGGAAGAATGTACTGTAGGAAATATCTGAAAACAACGTGAGACAGTCAATACAGTGAAAGGGGGAACGAGGGCGGAGGCTTCTGGAACATCATTGGACATCTAAGTGTAGATCTTAAACAAGACAGCGCACAAAGATAAGACAAGACAAGACAAGATAAAACTTGATTAAACCTGATTGAAATTCAGCCAAAAACACTAAAACATATATAATAATGCAACAATAAACAAATGCACGACAAACTGTTCAGAGGAAACAGAAATACAGTTTTATAATATTTCAAACATTAACCTTTACAAATGTTGAATTAAAATTTCTCGAAATGGTGCGGCGCCGTATGTCAAATCAACAGCCTGCAGCCTGAGCCAGCTGAGCGAGCGCCGCTCCCACATCACACACACGTTTAACCAAACGTCCATCATGGACCTGGTGATGTTTTCCGCAGTCGTTTTATTATCCGAGTTAAATGTGCCGGTATCACACACAGCCAGGTGACTGCGCTGCCATTATGGGAAGCCATTAGGGTCAAAATTGGTCATGTAATTCCCTTATGTAAAATAAATAGTAACATGTTAAAATTTCTAGATTAGAAATTTCCCACTTGCGTTAATTCATTATTATTTAAATATCTGACAGAATGCATTTAAGCAGAACAACCCTGAGCTCCATACAGAACCGCACTTATGAGTTTCCATATCGGACTTACTAGGGTGTGTAAACTTTTGCACATGCCAAGAGTACTGTTTTATCTTTCTATTTTTAATGTTTGTAAAACAAGTGTGGGTTCATATTTTATTAATTTGATAAATAAACAAAATCTCTCCATTTGTCTGCCCCCCCCCCCCCCCCCCCACCTCCCAGTATTATTCGGCTCCTCCGGTATACGACGCCGTACTGAAGCACCTCAACACTGCCTTCACCGTGCTCTTCTCCATCGAGTGTGTGCTCAAGATCTTGGCATTCGGTTTTGTGGTGAGAGCACGCACACACACACACACACACACACACACACACACACACACACACACACACACACTGTGCATCCTGATTCTAAATTGTCCCACCTGACCTAACAAATATAACACATCCTCTCACCTGATTGGATAAAGAAAATAACAACTCATTATAATAACTCATTTGCATTAAGTTTGCTGCTGTTATCATCAGGATTTGATAAATAATATGAAACAAAATATTGATCTATAAACATAACGATTCCCATAGCGCAGACTGATGAGTTTTTACTTCCCGTTCTGTTTTACAGAATTATTTCAGAGACACGTGGAATATTTTCGATTTCATCACCGTCTTGGGGAGCATCACAGAAATCGTAGTCGACCATCAGGTGAGATTATTTATTAAAAAAACAAAAAGAAATCAATATCTTTATTGAAGTGTGTGAAATTAAAAGTGTGTGTGTGTGTGTGTGTGTGTGTGTGTGTGTGTGTGTGTGTGTGCAGTCAGCTTCCTTTAACATGAGCTTCCTGAAGCTGTTCCGAGCGGCTCGGCTCATAAAGCTGCTCAGGCAGGGCTACACCATCCGCATCCTCCTCTGGACCTTCGTCCAGTCCTTCAAGGTCAATAATAATAAGAATCATAGCATTAATAATAATGATAATAATGATAATAATAATAATAATAATAATGTGCTCTGTCTCAATCCTAACAGTGAACTAGGATGAATTATTAGTTATTATACTTAACTTATGCATGCAAATTTAAATGTTAAATGTTTGTTTTTATTTATTTTCTCCGTAGGCTTTGCCATACGTGTGTTTGCTCATCGCCATGCTCTTCTTTATCTACGCCATTATCGGCATGCAGGTACACACACACACACACACACACACACACACACACACACACACACACACACACACACTCAAAACCATACACATGCGTCGCTGTGACATAGTGATGTATGGGAAACCTAGTGTCAGAGTCGAAATCAAAAGCCCACAGAATCTAAGAACCAGATAAGAAAACCCGATCAGAACCAGAAAATCAGAGCACACAGGGTGTCGCGTCGCGTCGCGTTGTGTGTTGTAGTTCATGCTGTTCGTGTCTGTACGCTGCAGTGTGTTAAGGGAAGTGAAGTTTAGGATGGATTCAGGCTGCGAGGGCTTTGGTTGCTCTGGGTGCATGAGGGAGAAACCGGTCGAGAACATCTCGTCCTTAGGGCCAGAAAAAGTCACTTCACTCGCTCTCAAACCTCACAATATAGTGTGGTGTGTCATGGGGAACTCTGGCGTGTACTGTGCTGTGTGTGTGTGTGTGTGTGTGTGCGTGTGTGTGCTCCTGAGACAGCTGAGAGACGCTGCTTGCTGATTTCTTGCTGATTGTTGATCAGGAAAACCATCAAACACTCGCTCGATTGGTGCGATCGCGTCCTGATTACTTGTCAGGACATGAAACAGTGACGCTGGCAGTCAGGGCCGATGTTCAGGAGGATGAAGGGTGGAGGAGAGAGTGTGAGCGTGTAGGTTCCGAGTGTGGCTCAGGTTTCACCAGTAATCTGTCAGGGGAGAGGGCAAGTGGGGCAGGTGGGGCAGGAGGGGCAGGAGGGGTAGGAGGGGCAGGAGGGGCAGGCGGGGTAGGCGGGGTAGGAGGGGCAGGAGGGGCAGGAGGGGCAGGCGGGGCAGGAGGGGTAGGAGGGGCAGGAGGGGCAGGAGGGGTAGGAGGGGCAGGTGGGGCAGGCGGGGCAGGAGGGGTAGGAGGGGCAGGTGGGGCAGGAGGGGTAAACGGGGCTCGAGTAACGTCAGACACAAAGAGTCCCGAGTCGGCTTACAGTCGGTGTGTGACGGTGATGTGAACACCTGTGGACTGTGAGTGTGATGGAGACGGTGATGTTGTGACATTAATGTCATGATGTTGTTGTGTATTAATGTGTTTTGTTGTGTATTATTATGTATTAATTTGGGTTGTGGTATTTTGCAGGTTTTTGGGAACATCAAGCTAAATGAGGAAACTCACATCAACCAACATAACAACTTTAAAACCTTCTTTGGTGCCTTGATGCTACTCTTTAGGTGAACAAGCGTGTGTGTGTGTGTGTGTGTGTGTGTGTGTGTGTGTGTGTGTGTGTGTGTGTGATAAAACTAAAATATGTCCATTTTATCAACTCCAGTGCTATAGGTAAAATATCTTGTGTGTGTGTGTGTGTGTGTGTGTGCAGGAGTGCGACGGGTGAGTCATGGCAGGAGATCATGCTGTCGTGTTTAGGAGGTCAGGAGTGTGAATCCGACCCGTCTCTCACACTGACCTCTGACCCTGACGGAGGGTGTGGCACTGACTTTGCGTACTTCTACTTCGTCTCCTTCATCTTCTTCAGCTCCTTCCTGGTGCGACACACACACACACACACACACACACACACACACACACACACACACACACACACACACATGTGCAAGCTTACAAACTTAGTTTAACACACTCGCCCACGGCACTGCTGAATCCTGCGCTCTGATTGGTCAGAAGGTGTTGATTAATTCATATGCTATAACAGCAGCTCTGACAGTAGTGCAGGTTTATATTAATGTGCTCTGATGCTGTATTTTATTGTTTCCATAGTAACAGCCCATTTACAGGAGACCCCTGGTGATTCCCAGCCCTCATATACACTGTCAAAAGCTGTGACAAGAATTTGTAATAATTGCAAAATTGTACTCATTGCCAAATCTCTCTCTCTCTCTCTCTCTCTCTCTCTCTCTCTCTCTCACACACACACATGCATCAGATGTTGAATTTGTTTGTGGCCGTGATTATGGATAATTTTGAATATTTGACACGCGACTCCTCCATTCTTGGTCCTCATCACCTGGACGAATTTGTGAGGATGTGGGGACAATATGACCGAGCGGCATGGTGAGTTCTCACACACACACACACACACACACACACACACACACACACACACACACACACACACACACACACACACACTTTATAGCTGTAGCAATTCAATGAAAGTGACATGAAAAAGGAAACAGGTATAAAACAGAAAGAAAGAAAGAAAGAGTGGAGAGTTAATTCTTCAGTGAATGAAAGAAACAAGCAAATAAATGAATGAACTTATGATTAAAATAAGAGATGAACAAACCAGCAAAATGATGAAAGTGAAGAGAGTGAGTACATGGATTTATAAAAAAATACATATAGAATTAAAATATTGAATAATAAATAATAACAGATGTGAAAATTGAGAATAATTTAATAAATTTATGATACGTAAAAGAATGGAGGAATTGATAAACAGTGGTAAAAGAATTAAATAATCAAGAAGCAAATGAATGAGTGAATAATAAACGATTAATGGATTCATTATTTAAATAAACTGAGTGTAGAAATGAAGGAGTGAATAAAGTAACTAATTTATGGATGAAAGTTACATCGAATAAGAGACTCGAAGTAACAGAAACGATGAGGGAATGAATAACTGAATGATCGTATATAAAACAATAGAAAGAAAATAAAAGACTGAATTAATTAAATATGCAAATAAAAGTGAATAGTTACATTTAAGGTAAGTAACGAGTAAATTAATAACAGTGAAAATGCTTTAGAAGCGCGAGAATAAAATGGTGGAGCGAAAGAATGAGCAAATGTAAATAGTGTAATAATCTGAGGGATTGAATAAATGAATATTTGAATATGATTATGCATAAATGAATGAATAAGTTGCTAATTAATTAACCCCTCCCCCACAGTCGTGGTGTCCAGCTAACGTTGTGTGTTTCCTTTTCCAGCGGCAGGATTCACTATAAGGACATGTACAAAGTAGTGCGCACTATATCGCCCCCTCTGGGCTTTGGGAAGAATTGCCCCTACAGGGTGGCATGCAAGGTTTGGCTCTGCCCACAACATATGCTCCTCCCTTCCATTCTGCCTTTCTGTCATCAAACCCCGCCTACTTTTCATACCTGGCCACGTCTTCGATGTCTCCTTTTTCCTCCTTCAGGCCAAAGAAAAGCAAAGTCGAGTTCTCCGTTCACACAGAAACAGCGCGAGCCGTTTGTCATTAGGAGAGAACAACTGAGGGATGTTCTCCTGATGACATCATCTCCTATTGTCATCTTTATCAGTTTTTTTTTTTTATGCAATCATGAGGGTAAAAAAATGTCCACTTCATCCTAGACATGAACGGCTTGGAGTCCAAACTTTTTAGACAAAAAGTTTTTTTTTTTTTTTTTTCAAAAAATGTAAACGTTTGGATCGATGTACACACTCCATTTGTGTTTCTGTGTTCAAACGGTTTCCGTTAATCGACTTTCAAAAATCTTCAGGTTGTCTAGAGATATCTTTGGCCGTCCTGTGAACTGATTTCTTTCCTCACACGTTTCTATGCTTAAGCAGCATAGAAAGACTTTAAGCTGGGTTTTCCTTCTTTCCTCTTGATAAACAGCTTAATTGACTTTCCCTCTTTCTTTCCCCTTTATCTTTGTTTTCTTCCTCTGGTCCATGTTTCCCCTATTCCTCCCTCCTTCTTTGTGGAAATGCTCTATCCCTCCTCCTCCTCCTCCTCCTGTCCATCACACTCACTCCTCGGTGGTGCCCCCAGTGGTCGTATACACTACACTGATATGTACGAGATGCTGACCTTCATGTCGCCGCCGCTTGGCCTGGGCAAGAAATGCCCCTCCAAGGTGGCTTATAAGGTAGAACATATGATAATTAAATCAGAAAACCCAATCTATGGGTCGGATCACCATGCAGTCAGGTCCAAAAGCCCGGGTCACAGTTTACACATTTAGGAGAATATACATTGGCCATTTCTAAGAAACATGGGAACTTGGAGAACTTGGTAGTATGCAGTGCTGTGAGGTGGAGTGGGACCTGAGGATAATTAGGAGATCAAGCAGTAGACAAGTAAAAACTTGAAGAACCAGGTGTATTTAGGTGTATTGGGGAAACTATGTGAGTGGACACAGTGATGCCTTCATAACCTACAGTAGATAAGTGGATGAGGGGGCTGGAGCAGGACAGCAGATTAAAAATGTCTGACTGTGGAAACAGGCGAAGACAAGGGGATTCCTGGACTAAATGAACTAGACCAGAGGCAACTAGATGAACCTGGAGAACATACTACATAGACCTAGATTAAGTAGGCAGGAGCATGGTGAATTAGAAAGATAAATATAACCTTAGGAATTAAGTAGACAAAAATAACATGCTGAACTAGCAAGGGTGGGGGGACCAGGAAGAGAGCAATAATTTGGGAAACTAGGAAAGGAGAACTTTTGAAGATGGTGATAATTTCGAAAAACTGGGTAGATGGTGAGAATGTAGGTAGTTCCTGGGAAGATCTACCTAGGAAGTTACCTATCTACCTTGTCTTCAAAGGAACCAAAGAAGACAGAGAACTGGAAGACAGAGAAGGAACATGGAAGATGCTAAGAACATGGGAATCTAGGAAGGCTAAGAGAACTTAGGAACAAGGTAGATAGCAGGAGACTCTGCAAAGTAAACAGACTGAGAGGACTTTAAGAACCAGAAAGATGGAGAAAATTAGGGCAGTTAGTTAGAAGTGGATACTTTGGAGAACAAGGAAACTAGATAGAACACAAGAGCCTGGGGAAGAATGAAGACAGAGAGAACTTGAGGAACTTGATGGATAAATATCAGTCAGTAGACACTGATACCATGCAGGACTAGGAAGCTGGCAATAAATTGTGGGAACTATAATGACCGAACTACAAGGATGGAGAAGAATTAGGTAGCAAGGCACTGGGTAGAATGTAGGTAACTTGAAAAATGGAGAGAGCCTGGGGAACTAGGACGCCGGTAATATCCTGTGCAAATAAGAAGACAGGGAGACCTTGGAGAAGTAGGAAGATGGAGAGAAATCTGGTTACTAGAAAGACAGAGATAACTGGGGACACTAAAAATACGACAAAAGGTTGGATAAAGAGGAAGATGGCAATAATTTGGGGAACTGGGAAGACAAAGAATGGGACTGAATAATTGAATAGAATGATTTGGAAGAAGTAAGAGGACAAGGAGAATGAGGCCACTAAAAGAACTAGGTCAACTGGGGAACTGTAAGACCTATGAGGACCAGGGGGACTGGATAAATTTTTGAAACAAGAAGAAGTTGGACAAAACAAAGGAGAACAACTAGGAAGTCCTACCAAAGTACACAATCTGGAAAATAATGGCTCAGTGGGGAGAACATATCTGACAAGTCTTTGGTACCTGGTAAACTTAAACCGCTATCTGTTAGGGTGCTCAGACTTTTGGACCTGATTGATGTTTTGATTCATGGTCACTGTAATTCTGTTCATAGTCGTAGGTTCAGTGATGTCATTCCTTGCCATTGTGTTTGCTTTGTCACTTACTGTGTGCATCCTGCTGTTTAACTGTTTAACTTGTTTATTTAAACACACTCTTCTGGCTTTCCTTTAATCTATTGCATTTGGTCAGTCTTTCACTGTCCTACCATCTTTCGTTCATAAGGTCTTGAGTTCAGATCTTTTGTTCAGTGTGATGTTTCATAGGCAGAGATGATAGGATGTGGTAGTGGACCTAGATGAACAAGGAGAGGTAGAGGAACAAGGAGAAGAGAGTAACAAGGAAAGGTAGTGGACCTAGAGGAACATGGAGAGGTAGGGAAACTAGATGAATAAGGACAGGTATAGGAACAAAGGGAGGTAGGGGAACTAAAGGAACAAGGAGAGGTAGAGGAAAGGGGAGTGGTAGGGGAACTAGAGAAACAAGGAGAGGTAGAGGAAAGGGGAGTGGTAGGGGAACGAACAGAACAGTTAGAACTTGGATTAACCAACTACGAATAATAACTATGGAAAACTAAAAAGTATAACAGAACTCTGGTACCAAGTAGAACTAATTAGAGAAACTAGATGATCTAGAGGATAAAACATTAGATGAACAAGGAGATGGAGAGCAATTAGAGAAACAAGAAAATGTACGGAAACTAGAAGAGGCAGAGGAACTTTATGATCAAGTAGAGGAACAATGAGATGTAGAAGACCTAGAGGAACAAGGAGAGTTAGGGGAACTGCATTTACGTTTTTTGGCAGATGCCCTTATCCAGAGCAACTTGCATTTTATCTCATTGTACAAATGAGCAGTTGAGGGTTAAGGGCCATCGCTCAAGGGATTAACTGTGGCAACTTAGTAGTGATGGGAACCTGGGACCTTCGGATCACTAGTCCGATGCCTTAACAACTGAGTTGCCCCTGACCCCAAACTAGAGGAACAAGGCGAGGAAGGAGACCTACAGGAATAAGGTGAGATAGTGGTTCTAGATGAACAAGGAAAGGTAGGGGAACTAGAGGAACAGGAAGAGATGGAGGAACTGGATGGGGAGAGATAGAGGAATAAGGAGAGAACGAGGACCTAAAAGAACAAGGAGAGGTAAGGGAACTAGCAGAACAAGGTGAGATAGAGGAACTAGAGGAACAAGAAAAGGTAGGGGAACTAGTGGGACAAGAAGGAGTAGAAGGAACTAGTGGAACAAGGAGAACTTGAATTAACCAACTAGGAATAATAATTATATAATAATAATAACATAGCCAAGGAGAACTAGATAACCTAGAGGATAAAACATCTTCTCCTAGTATGTGTGCATTTGTTTTCTCAATGTGTGTGTGTGTGTGTTTAAATTCTGAATTGTGGGTGTGTCTCTATGCGTCCCCATGGTAACGCTGTTCTGTTTTCATGGTGATGATTAGAGGCTGGTGCTGATGAACATGCCGGTGGACGCGGAGATGACGGTTCACTTCACGTCCACTCTGATGGCTCTGATCCGCACCGCACTGGAGATCAAGATCGCACGAGGTTTCTGTGACACACACACACACACACACACACACACACACACACACACACACACACACACACACACACACACACAGTGTGTATTTACGTACCTGCTAAGACCTTTATACAATGTATGAAACTTTGTGTGTGTTTGTGTCTGTGTGCGTTTAGGCGGAGAAGACCGTGGACAGATGGACATTGAGCTTCAGAAAGAGATCAGCATCATTTGGCCGCATCTCTCGCAGAAGTCACTCGACCTGCTCGTGCCAATTAATAAAGGTCAGAGGTCACAATCAAGAAACTAGAAAATCAATCAAATAGAGTTAATAGGGTTCATTAACAAATCAAAGCAACAGACCAAAGTAAATACGCTTCGTACTTAAAGCCCCGCCCTCTTTTCTGGTCTTAATGGTACGTTCCCCTAGTGCATAACTAAGTAAAAAAAAAGGTGAAAAGATGTACAGTAAAACTGTATCAACTTGTGACACACATTATAGTCATATTTGTAAGCAGAATTTACATTTATAATTAGGATTTATAATTTTTTTATTGTATAATTGTAATAAAACGTGATTTAATTTCAACATTTTCTCTTTTCCAGCAAGCGACATGACGATCGGGAAAATCTACGCCGCCATGATGATCATGGATTACTACAAACAGAACAAAGCTAAAAAACTCAAACAGCAGCTGGAGGAACAAGTAACACACACACACACACACACACACAACACACACACACACACACACACACACACTGAGTTTACAGTCTGTTTCTGTCATTGGTCCTGGTTTAAACCCTGTGTGTGTGTGTGTGTGTGTGTGTGTGTGTGTGTGTGTGTGTGTGTGTGTGTTTGCAGAAACACGCCCCGATGTTCCAGCGCATGGACGCCTCGTCGTTACCGCAGGAAATCCTGTGCAGCGCTAAAGCTCTGCCGTTCCTCACACACAGCGCAGGGAACGCTCTGTACGTACACTTTACACTGTGTGTGTGTGTGTGTGTGTGTGTGTGTGTGTCACAGTCATCAGCTCATTCACACACATAAAAAGGTTAAAGTTGATGTTTAGAGACATGATTAGAGATGTTTGATTTTAAAAATGAATTTTAATAACTTGTTTTTTTGCGTTATCAGGACGAGGGGCGGGTTCATGGCGTTGAGTCCCATCTCTCCTCAGGAGCTCTTCATGCAGCCGGTCACACCCGAGCAGGGGGAGGGGAAGGGGGCGGAGGAGGAGGAGGAGGAGTACACGCCCCACTACAGACCTCAGCACTCACCTGACACGGTAACACACACACACACACACACACACACACACACACACACACACACACATACACACAGGGCTGTGGTCAGAGTCAGTGATTAAAATCTGCAGTACTGCCAACCACCGAGGTTGCCAGATCTTTTAAATGGAAGCCTTTGAAATGAAGCAAGAAACTTGTGCTCATGGTCTTAAATAAAAAAATCATGACGTATTATATTTAAATAAAATCCTAAATAAAATATCCAGTACTCAGGTGTGAAATTATAAGTGCAGTGAGGAGATTCCTAATTTTTTAATTGAATATTTTGTGAATAATTAATTTTTAGTATCGCAAATAATAAAAACCTTCATAGCATAGGTAACATCGCGCCCAACCAATGCGGCTTTGTTAAGGGAAGCAGGATGATAGATGCCTTCCGTGCCGCCAGGATGCTCATGGAGAGGCCTCGGGAGAAGAACATGCTGATCCACATAGCCTTACTGGATTAGGAGAGGCCATTTGACTGGGTCCCCCAGGAGCTGATATGGCACGCGCTCCGATGGCACCACGTCCCCGAAGTGTACAACTCACTTCCCCATCCAGTTAGGTGTGCACCAGGGGTCGGCTCTTTTCATCCTGTGCATGGAAATGATCGCAGCGAGTATCCCAGCACCACACCTGTGGACGTTTCTGTATGCCAAAGGCATCTTCCTGATCACAGAGAAACACCAAAGCTGCTAAGAACAAATGCAGAGGTGGAGTGACAGACTGGCGAAGAACGGCTTGAGGCAATATATCAACAAGACAGAGTACACAGAGTGCAGACCGCAGACGAACGGAAGCATCCAAATTGACAACCAAGACCTTAACAAAGTCGACCAAATATCACGTTTTCCTGTCCTGTGCCAGCGGTGATACCCGCCATGTTCGGGCTCGTGGCACCGCAGCCTGGCTGAAGTGCAGGAAGGTCAGTGGTGTCCTCTGCCATCCCAAGATACCCATCCATCTGAAGGCCAAGACATACAAGTGTGTTACAAATAAAGATATTCAAAAGGCCAGGGGAGCGGTGCCAATAATGGAGAAGCCATACCACCGGGCATACCACCGGGCATACCACCGGGCCATACCACCAGGCATACCACCGGGCATACCACCGGGCATACCACCGGGCATACCACCAGGCATACCACCGGGCATACCACCGGGCCATACCACCAGGCATACAACCGGGCCATACTACCAGGCATACCACCGGGCCATACCAACGGCCATACCAACGGCCATACCAATGGGCCATACCCCGGGCATACCACCGGGCCATACCACCAGGCCATACCACCGGGCATACCACAGGGCATACCGACGGGCCATACCACCAGGCCATACCACCGGGCATACCACAGGGCATACCGACGGGCCATACCAACGGGCCATACCACCGGGCATACCACAGGGCATACCAACAGGCCATACCACCAGGAAAACCAATGGACCATACCACCGGGCATACAACCGGGCCATACTACCGGGCAATACCAACGGGCCATACTACCGGGCATACCACCGGGCCATATCACCAGGCCATACCACAGGGCATACCAATGGGCCATACCACCGAGCCATACCATCGGGCCATACCACTGGGCCATACCACCGGGCATACCACCGGGCCATACCACCAGGCCATACCACCGGGCCATACCACGGGCCATACCAACGGGCCATACCACATGGCATACCAACGGGCCATACCACATGGCATACCAACGGGCCATACCACATGGCATACCAACGGGCCATACCATATGGCATACCAACGGGCCATACCACATGGCATACCACCGGCCATACCACCGGGTATACCCCGTTACACTGGAATGGACATGTCATGTGCTGAGTTGTAGCCGAGATGGCCTGGTGCCTCAGCCTAGATGGACGGTGCCTCTACCAACTCAAAGAAGACATGAGACTCGCTAATGTCGGCTTCGGGTGACACTGTCCAGGACAAGTGCTGGGAAGACTAAGTCGGGTCAACTGATTAATTATTTCAATTATTATTATAATACTAGTTATTATTACTTTTTCCCCTTTATTATTATCCTGTTCTTTTTTGTGCTGCTTTGTGTCCCAGCTTGTAAACATAGCTGCACCCCCCCCCCCCAACCACCATGTCTGTTCTTTTCATTTGTTATTTTATTTTTCTTCCCTCTTTTTTCCCTTTTTCATTTCTCTATTTTCATGTTTGAAGATGAATAGACAAGTATTCACCAGTGGTGATCTTATGCACTCTGTCTGCTCTGCAGCGCCCTCTGCTGCTGTGAAGCTGTCACACTTTGCAATTTCTAAAGGAAATGCGTCTCTAGTTTTTTACAACAAACAAACTTTTTATTTAATATTATTGTACTGTTTTACTAAGACTTCTGTTTATGCTATGAAGAGGTTATTAAGAAGAAGATATTAAGAATAAATAGATAGAATACTTTATTAATCCCAAAGGGGAACTGTTTAAAGAAAAAGAAAAATTTTAAATAATCTTGAAAGAAAGAATAAAGATTAAAAAAGTAGATGAAGAAAACAGAATGAAACAAAAGAACAGCGCCATAAATACAAGTTTATTGAATAAAGAAAGAAAGTAATACACAAGGACATTCCTTAAAGCAAAGAAAGAAAGAAGGACAGAATGAAAGAATGAATAAAGTTAGAGATTAAGAATGTTAATGTTACGTAACAATGATCAATAGTTTTTATATTAAAGTAAGTAATTAATAAAGATGAATTGTTTTAAAAAGTGGAGAAAATGAGAATAAAAAAATCTGAAAGAAACAAAGAACAGAATGAAGTTAAAAAATGAGGAAAAACTGTAGAAAAGTGCAATAAATGAGACTTCAGGAGGTGACGAGGAGGTGAGATGACCAGAAGCCGCTGCCGTGTGTTCCTCAGGTGACCTCCGAGAACAAACTGATGAAGCGCTCGTTCTCCACCATCGGAGATCAGTGTGTGAACGGAGTCTGGCAGGAGGAGTTCTCGCTGGAGAGAGTGAGTCCGGACCGGCTGGAGAGACCCCGGCAGCGCAGCTTCAGAGGTCAGAGGTCAAACACGTCACAAACACCCAGATAGACACGTGTCGAGTGTGAAATGATGCAGCGTCTGAGATTACAGCGTTAACATTCAGAGGTGCAGCCGCAGCGTCTTCAGGGCGGAGTTTACAAAGTTACAAAGTGGGCGGAGCTTCAAGACAGTTCACCTGTGACTGGCAGGACTAACCTGACTTGTGTTGTATTTTATTTGTGTGTGTGTGTGTGTAGGTGTCAGGGCGAACCTCCGAGAGCCGGTGTGTAAGGAGCGAGGACGCTCGAAGGAGAGGAAACACCTGCTGTCACCTGATCCATCACGCTGCAACTCTGAGGAGAGAAACCAACCGAGGACGCAGGAGACACCGCACACACACGCGCGCTCGCCGAGCGAGGGGAGAACACACACACAGGTACACACACACACACACACACACACAGGTACACACACACACACACACACACACACGCGCGCTCGCCGAGCGAGGGGAGAACACACACACAGGTACACACACACACACACACGCGCGCTCGCCGAGTGAGGGGAGAACACACACACAGG